>VCRD01000957.1:31632-125369 GCA_006783055.1 Trinorchestia longiramus | reverse complement strand
TTTGGCCTGACTTGTAGACCAGCAGGCACCAGGGCTGTTTGGCCTGACTTGTAGACCAGCAGGTACCAGGGCTGTTTGGCCTGACTTGTAGACCAGCAGGCACCAGGGCTGTTTGGCCTGACTTGTAGACCAGCAGGTACCAGGGCTGTTTGGCCCGACTTGTAGACCAGCAGGCATTAGGACTGTTTACATACGTAGTTCTTATGTGTTATGCATCACGACTGCTTGGTTCCTACGTGTCAGACCAGCAGTCATCAAGACAGATTGATATCTACGTATCACATTATCTGGCATCAGGGCTATTTTGGGCCTGAGCATCATAGCAACTAGCATTGCGGTTTTTTGTTTAACTTATTTTTATCAAGTAATTAAAATTCAATATGATAAGCTGTTCAACTTCGTGACACAAGACAATGACTCTGTTAAGAAAGACAATTTCTAAAAATTTAGTTGTATGACGATTCGACTATCTCATTATTAGAAGGAAAAGAAGTATTTTGGCTTCCTCACACTATTATTAATAGAAATTTATTTTCTTCATAAACGAGACTAAATGAACTAAAGTGGGATTAATACTCGTATCAAGCGAACTAGTGCAACTCTAAAGTGAGGTATATATTCATGTATGACATATATTCTCTATTTCACCGAAATAATAAAAATTATTTCAATGGAGCGTTTGCTTACCGTACAATTTTTGATGTTTCTACTAGTCCTTAATTTTATTTGAGCCTAAAAATAGTTAACATTAATGGTACTTTTTTGTCGTCTATAGTTCTCTATGTTACGATACGTTCAAAACCTATGCATGTCCATACAAAAATATATTTAATTTTTTTAAACCATGAGAGTCTTTCAGGTAGTTTGACATTTATTGAGGTGCAGGGCGCCCTTTTCAACTGTTTCATTTTCCAGGACGCTCGTAGCTCTCAAATGTTCTGCTTATCTCCTTTGATGAGGCTGATTCTGGCGTTTGTGTTATTCAAGTGTTTGTGTCGTTTTGGCCGATCAGACAGTCTGAAGTGCTTTTATTTCTCTGTGGACCTCATTTGTGATGCTTTCTTCAGTAATGCCACGTCGCCAACTAGGAAAACAAATCTTAGTTGGTAAAATTCAGACAACGACGTATGCATTGAGTAATATTGATGTTTTTTTTTTGCAAAGTTTAACCAAAAAAAGAAGAGCGGGGACAATTGCTTTAACCCGTATAATTTTTATTTATTATTAATTAAGCACTATATTTAAATATATATATATATATATATATATATATATATCGACGTTTTGACCTTATAGGTCATTTTCAGGGACAGATTGTCCCTGAACTGCAAATTTGTTGGCTTCAACAACAGGTATTACGTGAAAAACAGATTGTCCCTTGACTCCAGATATTCTGATGTCAGGAACACGCGTACGCCGTGAACAGAAAATGCTTTACGCTCATCATCCTCAGTCCAGGATGGATTTTTTGCCTGTGTTGGACATGTTTTCAACGTGTTGAAAGTCTCTTCAATTTCAATCATTTGGATTCATTCTTATTTGCTGCGACAGTCACACGTCTCTGTACTTTTTAGATTGAAAATGTAGTTATGTGTGTGTGTACGAGTGTAAGTGTATGTTGGTGAATGTAGGTCTGTGTGTTGATGAATATAGCAGGTGTGTGCTGGTGAGTGTACGTGTGTGTGGGCGAGGATGAGGAAGAAAGAAGAGGGAGAACGTAGCTGCACGTGAAACTCATGCACGCATCACTGAGGTGAATTGTCTCAATATTTTTGTCTCGTGACACCACGGAAGATTAACTGGACTCACGGAGAAGTCATTTGTAGCAAGGAAAACTAACATCGAGTCGTTGTTCAAGTACATTACTGTTGTTGTTTTATGCGTTTACTATACTATTTACTATACATTACTTACGGTAACGATTTATTTTAATTTTATTGTATATAGTAAAATAATTGACTTGAACCCTATCCTATTTACTACAATAGTTTACTTTAATGTTTTGTTATTTACGGCAACGGTTAAATTTGATCATATCATATGAGGTGCTCTGCGCCACGAGGGCAAAGACGCCACTAGCTAAAAAATTCGTTTTCTAGGGTACCAAAACCTCATAGCCGAGATTGCTTTCAGTAGTTGGCCTACAAAATGAGACCTATAACACATTGAGACTTACTCATATGTACTACAAAAATTTTTCTTAATCCTATGTACATAAACCTAGCTTTCTTGAGGTGATGTTTTACATGCAAGTGTGTTTATATGTTTGAAACTTTCTTGACCTCAGTTTTTTTAAGTTTAGCTTATCATGCAAATAGTGACGAAAAAAGATCTCAGATGAAACGCTATCACTTAATTTACGCATGCATGCGCTCACAAAACACGATACGTTGTCTCCAAGGAAATTCTGCATGTGAACTTTTGGAATCGGTGTGAAGGTTCCAAGGTTCGATCGTGACTTCTATTTTTTCCCATTTTTGTTAGTTTTACTGATCATTTGAGCTGCTGCTTAACTTTCTTCTTTTTAACTTATTTAATGCATTAACATTATAGCTTTATCAGCCATCCTGCACATGATCGACCTGGTGCTAAGCTTGGAACTTTCCAAGGATTTTGACTTGACATTTTACTAAAGTTGTGATTGGTCGACTTTCTGATTGAACCATCTTGGACCTTTTTAACCATCATTGATTAGTTCATTTTACTCCCTGTTATATGAAAGTTGTATTTTGTACCCAATTTTCTGAAATTTCAAGGGCTTCTTTCCCATTCGAGACATTTAATTCAATCTGTTTGTTACAGGTTTTTCATAGTTTGTTTTTATTTAAATAGAACTATTGAATTCACGACATTTCTATTTCCCACGTCTAGTATCCAAGTTACAACATGATTCATACAATCTCGCTGATATTTTTGAAAATAACTCATGAGTTCAATAAAGGGTTTTCCTCTTTTTTCAATTTTTTCTACTTGAAAGAAATAAAATAGAAGAGATTTCTTCTCTTACTCATCTGCAATGTGAGATCAGCAGCAAGCTCTTCATGTCTGAAGATGTATTGTATGTCCAAAAGAAATATTTTTAAATCCTTGATGAAAACTGAAGTTCATAAAATCTAGTAAATTTATATTCAAAGCCTTTTAAAATCAATAACTATTCTTTGATTTACTCCTACCTTGAAATTTGCTACTTATTGCTCTCACTGAATTACGACATTGTGGCTAAGAACAATAAAATATTGCAGAAGTTATTAGTGCTAACTACAAACTTTTCGGCATCATAGTGCACTGTATTCAATATATGCCAATAAAAGCTTACGCCGACAATATTTTATATATGCCTATTATGAACGGACGCTACTACACTACTCTTTTACCGGGCTTTTCTAGTCACCAACCACAGCCCTGTTATTATTTGTTTCCTCATGCAGGATAATTAGCTTGTCTAACAGTGACAAGCTAATTATCACTTAAAATGTTACCAACCACGAAATTATTGCCATCTTTGTTCTGTTATCATCAGAAACCCTGTTATTCTTATTAGACATTCGGTTACCATCAGCAAACCTAGTTCTGCTGAGTACCCTATATGTGTTCCAGTATCATAAACACTCAAAACCTATTATATATTCTGTTACCAACCACAAACCTGTTTCCATTAACAACCCAGTCTTCGTCAAAAATCTAGTAATTAATTAAAATTTGTTATTATAGTTCACTGATTTCGAAGCCTTCATATCGGTATTGTTGATACCGATGTACACATTTTTTTTTGCTGACACCCTCTTTAATCGGTTGTCACACCAAACCTGTTTCCATCGACAGTCCTATTAGCCATGTTACGTGTAGCCACCGACCATCACAAGTGTATGTAGGCAGACCCTGGCTGCTGCTGACCATGGAGGTGAAAGTTCCGGCCCAGTAATCGACTTTTAAGCTCTCGTTCCTTTAGCAGTTTGTGCCCAACGCAGCTGCGGTGAACTTTTGTAGACTTGCACTTCCTACCCGTGTAAAAGTACCGATATAAAGAAACTTCATAGTCCACAAAAAGGGATCATGTTTATTCATGTTGTTTAACACAACATTCAAATTAGAATTATATTAAATGTGATTCATAATTGTCTTAATGCTGGACAAGCTACGCTTTGTGTTATGTACCAGATTGAATTATGAACACCACCCCACAATTTATATTCATCTTTGTCTTCCACAGTCAAGAATTTTGTATTCCAGCCGTGCCAGAAGCATCCTTGAAATGCTGAGTTACCAGGTAAAGTGTCATAGATACCATCGTGTGTTGCCACACCACCTCCAGTTGCTAATTATAATAGTGTGTGTTGCCACCAGTACATCTGCATCCGCTGCCACGGGCTATACATCGCTGCCATCAATATTGCATTCACTGATACCGAGTTGTGCTCAAGCTTTGTACGTGCGAGTGAGAAAAAGTGAATGTTTCAGCTGTAAAGTCTTATATATTTCTAGCCAGTTTTTCTACTGACATCAACACACTCTCACTGTCAGTATGGCTGCACTGCATCATTGGCATCAGTTTTGCATCACTGTCACGTCTACTGCTTTGCTTCCATAAATCGTGCATCAGTAGCAACAGCCTAGCATCATGCCACTTCCAGAAGCTCAATATCAGTTGCTCAAGTTTCGAATTATCCCCACCTGTCTTAAGTCACTACAACTATTTCTCCATTGGTAATTGATACAACTTAAATATGACTGTTACCGTTTCAGTATCACTGGCCCCATTTCCGTATCATTACCACCATTTTAGTGTCACTCCAACCATTTCAGTATCGTTTCCGCCATTTCAGTATCACTGCCACCATTTCAGTATCACTGCCACCATTTTAGTGTCACTGCCACCATTTCAGTATCACTGCCACCATTTCAGAATCACTACCGCCATTTCAGTATTACTACCACCATTTCAGTATCACAACCACCATTTCAGTATCACTGCCACCATTTCAGTATCACTGCCACCATTTTAGTATCACTGCCACCATTTCAGTATCACTGCCACCATTTCAGTATCACTGCCACCATTTCAGTATCACTGCCATCATTTCAGTATCACTGCTGCCATGCCTGCAACACTGCCACCATTTCAGTATCACTAGCGCCATTTCAGTATCACTACCACCATTTCAGCATCACTGCCACCATTTCAGCATCACTGCCACCATTTCAGTATCACTACCACCATTTCAGTATTACTGCCATCATTTCAGTATCACTACTACCATGCCTGCAACACTGCCACCAATGCTGCATCACTGCCGCGTGTCCGCTTCAGCGTGGCCGGATGCCACTATTAAGAGCAGTGATGCTACACTGCGTGTTCAGTCCCTCGCCTGACATGCATTTCAGTGTTACTGGTCAAAATTCATTATGGTATTTCATCAAAAATCATCTTCGACTAGCCATGCATCTGGTACGATGCATTCAAGTATTTGATAATTATTTGCCCCCTTCGTTCTCGCCACATACCTACGTTCGAGGCATTTTAATCCTTTTTACTCCGATTTTCATCATTTCTAGCCACATGCTTATGTTCTAAACATCTAAATTCATTTTAAGCTACATTAGTTCTCGCTTTCCGAAGGTATTTTTTAAGCTTTGATTTTATCATTCCTACTTTCTTGCTACATTTCGTGTACAACTTTCACCTGTACATCGTCTTCATTTGTACCCTTCACTTCTAACGACGCACCTGCTTACAGAGAAATTTTGCCACATTCACTACTAAATGTTAAAGCTTAAAGATCGGAAAAATGTAGAGCTGCAACGTTTTCACTGCTTCCAGTCTGAAGTAATGTTTTTTTTACTAAGAGTCGTACAGTACTGAATTAATTATGGGCCAGGCAAACTTCAGGACACCAGCATGGAAAACACATTTTTTCTCTGGTGCTACTGAGATAGACACACATGCGTGCACATGTGCATACACACATACATACTCTTACATACAATTAAACACGTAGATACATACATACATACATACAGAACACACCCCTGTATCTCACAACCCAAACATACCCCGTATCTCACAACCCAGGAGACACCCCGTATCTCACAACCCAGGAACACTCCGTGTCTCACAGCCCAGGAACACTTCCGTGTCTCACAGCCCAGGAACACTTCCGTGTCTCACAGCCCAGGAACACTTCCGTGTCTCACAGCCCAGGAACACTCCCGTGTCTCACAGTCTTGGTTTGTGTACAGGAAGCAGCAGGACGCAGGGCAAGAGTCTGGAGAGGTTTGTTGGCCGGCACTGTGGTCGTTATGATGCTGTGCGCCATCACCATCGCCGTCCTCTTCCTTACTAAACGGTCAGTGTCTCGTGTGTCATGTCTAATGGTCGTGTGTCATGTCTAATGGTCGTGTGTCATGTCTAACGGTCGTGTGGCATGTCTATTGGTCGTGTGTCATGTCTAATGGTCGTGTGTCATGTCTAATTGTCGTGTGGCATGTCTAATGATCGTGTGTCATGTCTATTGGTCGTGTGTCATGTCTAATAGTCGTGTGTCATGTCTAATAGTCGTGTGCCGTGTCTAATGGTCGTGTGCCCCAGAGTGTCTAATGGTCGTGGGCCGTGAGTGTCAGCAGAGATAGTATCTGATGGTCACGTACCCTCATTGTCAGATGTAATTTATAGTAGTGCACTTTAAGTGTGATTATTAGTATTAAATTCCTAGTTTAACCACTGCAGACACAAGAAAAGCGATCTCACTTTTAGTGGGAGCATTGACTGGCTGTTCATGGGTGCATGTCACTGATATGGTTGTTACTAATGGTAATCTACTTATAGTGTCAGCCATTGATGTACGTCTAATAGTCAAGTCCAATAATTACTTTTACTGATTATTAGTGACTTTTACGTTAAAACTCGAGTCAGTTATGTAACTGGAGTGAATGGTGGCCATTATTGATCAAAAGGTGTTTAATCTCCTGTAGGAGTCGAAACTCTTAAGTGAGTACCAAGAAAAATTATTATTTTTTGTTATATCATGACCAGTTTGATGAGCTGATATATCACTCAGATAGAATTAATCTAGTATGTGGTAGTTTTTCGATTGCTTATTATAGTGAAACTTATTTTAATGTAGGTAACTGAGACAAATATATATGTTTATTTCATCATTTTAAAATCTATGCTATGCATACATTTCAATATCTGAACTGTAATAACTACTAATTTTAATGAAATACGTTTTTTTCCTGTGCTAATAATCGTACACTTGGAATAAATATCTTACTTGAAGGCATTTGCGAATATTCAAACTGAGTCTTTAGTCAGCTATAGCAATTAATTTCGCTCAAGATTCAACGCTCGGAATATTTTAGAAGATGTTGAGGTTCAAGTTCTTTGCTCTTTTTGCCAGAGAGACTCCATTGTTCAGCAGGAAGGCTGATAACAATAAGGATCTAATCTCTTCCCGACTCTCTGAAAGGTTCCGGGAAGCATTTAAAATATTCGAAAGCATCTAAAACTATCATTGTAGTCCATTTTGAGTTCTGAAAATTATGATAAATGTGTTGTAAAAGTTTTCTAGAGGAAAGAGGGAGAACTCCAGTCTTTCCTTAGAACTATGACAGTCGATATTTCGGTATCACTTGAAGGATTAGTTTTTTCTTGAAAGTCGAACCCCTAACTGTCACTGAGGATCTATTGCTTAAAATAACGTAAATGATTATTTTAAAGAATCAGAATTATTGCACACAGCAAGAGGACATCAGTGGAAAAAATGAAAAATTATTGAGGTAATATGACACTGATGATTGTAGAATCAGCTGTAAGGGTATTGTTCTAATTCGGAGAGAGTATTGGGATCAAATTTCAGCAATCCGTAAATTTAAAAACAAACCAAATCATTCTTTAATAATAACCTCGTTCAAGGGCAAAATCTAAATGCAAAGATTAACTTTGATTTTGAAAGAAGTTCCGATTAATAATAAATAAAGACTGTCAGAATGTTGTGCTTGTACTCTCACCATAAATTTCAAGCTAAGCTATTGCAAAATTATAATTACTTCATATTTATTGCCTCTAGTATTATAAACCTTACGTGCATAGATTAACGCATCGTTGAAAACAATCAAAACAAAACAATTTCATTATCAATTAATGAAAATTGTGATGATGTTTATACCCAGAGCTGGAGGTGGACGGCCTCTACCATCGATCGCCCTGGCCCTACAGGGAGGAAGCTCAGGAGGCATCGAGCTAGAGGAGGTCCTCAACGGCACCTTCTCAGCAGAGTCTTTCAACGGCACCTGGATCTCGGGTGAGTGAAGCGGAATGCAAGGGAGATTTATCTGACTCGTAGCCAGGGTAAACATATGGAAGATTCGTCTGAATCGTATCCAGGGTAAATTTATGGAAGATTGGTCTGACTCGTATTCAGGGTAAATATATGGAAGATATTTCTGAATTGTATCCAAGATACGCATATGGAAGATTTGTCTGAATCGTATCCAAGGTACAGATATGGAAGATTTGCCTGAATCGTATCTAAAGTAAAAATATGGAAGATTTGTGAAGTCTCGCATCCAAGATAAATTTATTAAAGCTTTGTGTGAGCTCGAGCCCAAAATAAAAATTTAAGAATTTGATTAGGCACATATCTAAAGTAAAAATTTATGGATTTGTGTTTACTCGTATCTAAGATAAAAATATCGAGATATGTGTAGGCTCGTACCCAAAGTAAAGGGATGTTGTGGATTGTATAGGCTCATTAATAAGATATCTGAAAAATGAGAAGTTTCGTATCCAATGTTAGAGAATATTGAGGTTGTGTATAGGCTCATACACCAGGGATGAGTCAATCTGGGATGTTACTAGCACGTAAACTAAGTAAGATAGTATTTTTACTTAGACTCAAGAGTGACTATCGATGCTCATGAAAACTTATAAAACCTATTTGCGTGGCCCCAAACATACACGACGCTGAGCCCTAGATTGTTTTACTAACTTAGTGTATGTAGTTGTTCCAAAATGAAAATAAATTAATACAGAATGTTAGAACTATGACGTAGTTTAGCTAAGAGCTGAAACAATGTAAGTGAATGAATGTTAAGTTTAAGCTTTAATGATTACGTCAAGTGGAATATTATAAAAAAAATTCTCCATTACATTTAATTAGGTGATTTCCTCAACAAAGAACCAAATTTTCAAGTCCATATGAATCGTTGGTGTTGATGAAAGGAATGCGAATTGAGATTTAACATTTAAAGACCTTGAAACTTGGAATATATTGAGTACCAACCTTTGCAAACTTGATTAGTACCTGAATAATTATGTATACAAAAGAATGATGTTTTATCACTCTATAGAACTGTTGGAAACTGAACTTAGGTTTGTAAACAACATTGTTCGCTTTCCATTCGTCTAAAACATTTCTTACTCTGCATTGCAATCCCTGACCTTCTTGAACTTTGAAACGCCGTGATTGCTTATGCTCTGCTGCAACGGTGGCTGTGAGAGCTGTTTGCATTGTTTACTGTTAACAAAAGCCAGCAACTTTCATTGAATCTCTACCATTTCCATACGAGGTCAATGTCAAGCAGTTCATAAGGAGTGCTCTTAGCACAAAGTAGTTTTCAGTACTACAAGCAGAGGCAAAACTCAAAAATTACCCTACTGTAATTCATTGCTCTTGATACAATTAGCTGTATAGTTTATAGTTAAAAATTAGTCAATTATTGTTATGAGGAGTGCTGCAGAACAGTGGCTGGCGCATCGGGCTACGTTATTGTTATGAGAGTTGGTTATACGCATTATGTTTCTTCAAGCGATTTTGTTCAACAAGCATTAAAACAATAATATATTGTAACAAGTTTCAATGAGAATTTTTTTTAAATTGTAAATTGTTATTTAAAAATTTTTGACACCTGGAATTACTTTAAAAATAATAATAATAATAATAATGGTTGGCATCAATTTCCTGCTGTGCTCAAATTTAAAATTTTAATAGTTTTTGGTAACATGTAAAGTAAATTAAAAGTCATGCACGTAGCTGGCTTCTTCTACTTATACGAGTCGTAAAAAGGGCATTAAAACACAGAAATAAAAGGAAAAACATAGCGTTAACGTATTTTTAATCAACCCTTTCAGATCATGAGATGACGTATCGTGACTTGAACGGAGCACTCATGCTGTTCGACGTGAAGACACTCACTACTCGAGTTTTAGTTCCTGCTGCTACTATGGTGAGACCTTGGATAGTCTTGTTATATGTAAAAAAAATGTTGTTGGACTGAAACGTTCAATACCTGAATTTTGATCCCCCGTCTTTCAATTTCACATTTCGGATTGCCCCAGCGTGCTTCCAATTTCTCTTTCTCCTGTATTCTACCATGCAAACACAATCTATTTTTTGCTAAACTTTTTAAAACCGTCTTCGAAGAAATTGAACCTCATTTTCATAATAAAAGTAGGTTAGTATTTTTGGTAACCTTTCAACTCATTCAATCATACCTATAACGTATGATTTCAGCCATGCAAGTAACGTCGTCTTTATAACTAACATAGTTTGGTTTATAAGAACGTCAACTGCTCACAGTATGTACGTATATTCTAACTAAATATTCTTCCATTCTTTGTCAGGCTGAATGGCGGCCGTTCGGCTACACTTTATCTCCGAGTAGAAATTATTTGCTCCTTGTACACGATGTTCAAAAGGTGAGAAACATTCTTCTAAACTTGAATTTTGAAATTTTGTTGTGGGATTTGAAACTACAAAGTTCATTATTTCAAATTTGAAGCTTTCGTAACTCGTGTGAGAAATTTAAGTTTTTTCAATTTCTGTCGTTTATTTCCGTTAATTTTATATTTTTGTGTGATTGCTAACCACTACTAAATGAACGAGAATACTATCTCTCATTAGGGTGATCAGCTCAAGAATTATTTTTTAAGGCTCTATTTAAGAATAACAAACAAAATCCAAGCGTCTCCAGTAGTAAGCTCGAAGAAATGTCACTAACTCATATATTTTTTTCCAGTTATTCCGCTACTCTTATTTGGCCCGACACACAATACTGAACATAAGAACTGGGTGAGTTTCTATTCTCTTCTCTTAAATGCATTAATTTGTGTGCAACACATGTAAGTGCATGTGTTATATAAGCTCTACATGTATTCGCTCATTGTTCATTTGCATTCAGCGTTTTATGCCGCTGAAAATGTCTTAATTCTTCCACAATGAAGATGATTGTTGTTAAAATTATTCATTTTGCGTGTATATCCAAGTTATAGGCCATTTTATAAAAATTTTCAGTTTTAACAAGTTGTTAGACGTAATTAATGCGAATGCATATAGCTGCATATTAGCTTTACGAATTTAACCAACTCGAAGACTTTCTCCTCTATGGCAATCCACTATTTCTCTATTACTTTTGAAACTACCATGATAGCCTATTTTGTAGTCAATGAGTTCAATTCAAGGCGCATGTAAATTTTGGCGTAGGTTCAAACTTACCCTGCTTCTGAATAAAGATTTTCGTATTATGTCAATTGAAGTTATTGAGACCTAGAGGTAGCATAATTTATGTGTTTTCGGCTATTCTGCACTTCTTTCAATGACAATGTGTCCAATCTAGTAAATTTCGTAGTGAATTCATGCGTGAGGATTAATATAATCAGAATCAAAAAATATATAATTATAAAGATTTATCAAACCCAGCACGTGAATTTTCTATAAAATTTAGTCTTTTAGAAGAAAGAACTAAGGTGAATACCTGTAAACGATAGTATCTTCCAAGTAACAATATTATTTCTCTTTCCACCCTATGTGACATTTCTCTTTTGCCTCTCGCCTCGTTGTATATGTTTTGTATTGACATGATATTCATACCTGCTACAGTGAAGTGACCCCCTTAGCCCCCCAACGCGTCCGGGGTCGGCCAGACCAGCCCCCTCTTTTAGTGGCTACATGGGCTCCCACCACAGATGCCATCGCCTTCGTTTTCCACAACGACCTCTACTACACGACGTCACCATCACTCTCAACTATGTACCGCATCTCCAGCACCGGCCAGATCGGCACCATCTTCAACGGAGTACCTGACTGGGTGTATGAAGGTAATACCTGTCACCAAAAGCCTGAGATGAAGGTAATACCTGTCACCAAAAGCCTGAGATGAAGGTAATACCTGTCACCAAAAGCCTGAGATGAAGGTAATACCTGTCACCAAAAGCCTGAGATGAAGGTAATACCTGTCAAGAAGAGCCTGAGATGAAGGTAATGTCCGTCACTGAGAACCCGAGACGAAGGTAATACTTGTCACGAAAAGCCCAAGAGGTAGGTAATATCTGTCACGGAGAGTCTGATACGAAGGTTATATCCGTCACAGAGAGCTTGTTATGTATTTGAAGGTAATGCCTGCAAGTATTGTATGGTCTTCTCAACTTTTGAGGAAGTAGTCAAAAGAATAACTCTGTTTTCAATCTAAAGTAATTTTCTCCAATAGTCAGAGATATGCAAGCCTCTGAATGTGCCCTTCAGTTACCACTTTGATTGTAGTTTTGTCAGATAGAAAAAGACCAACGTGAAAGGGAAAATCTTTTAATGGCAAAAGTTTCAAAATATTTTCAAAGTTTTCATCATCATTGATGAAACATCACCAGCTTGGTCAACTGGCATCACCAGCTTGGTCGACTGGATCACCAGCTTGGTTGACTGGTGAGCAAATCTGCTTGCGAGCGGAAAGACCCGGGTTCGAATCCCGCTGCCGACATGGTTGACGCGGCTAGAAATACGGCATGGGACTTGGGTAAACAACCGAATAATTATAGAAGTAATTATCCGACCCAAGAATGGGCCAGAAGGTTCGTTCCTATAGCCTCATTCTATTCTATTCTCATTGTTTAAATATTTCGAAGATAAAAGCAAAGAAATAATAATTTGTTTGTATAACCTGGAGCTTAATTTTCTTGCATTCATGAACCCATGCCAATGTGCAAACACATTCACGAACACAAACAGAAATACGCAGGGTTGAGTAATACGTTATGATCTTTATTTAAGTTAGAATCATGCGTATATATGAAAAGGAACACTAAGATTCGGAGGTCTTTCTCGCTATTTGTTCTACAGAAGTTTGAGAAATTATCACTTTTAAATGATTGATTTAATGAATTTTGCATAGAACTGACCACTCATTCGCCTCTCCGTCTCAGTCAGCCATTAAGGGAAAAACTAAATCTATTAAAACTTATAGCCGCAACGCTGTTTTACCGTAATTGATGAACCATACAACTGCATTACCGTACGTGATAAACCACACCGTTGTATTACCGTAAGCTATGAACCACACCATCGTATTACTGTAGGCAAAAAACCAAGGTTACTGAAAGTGATGAACCACACAGTAGGATTACCGTAACCGTTGATCCAAGTTACTGTGTTACTGCAACCAATGAACCACACTACTGTATAAACGTAAGTGATAAACCAACCATAGAGTGGTATTAAAGTTACCTTGTTTTTTTCAGAGGAAATCTTGAGTTCGAACTCAGCTTTGTGGTTCAGTCCCCAAGGCACTCGTCTTGCCTTTGCCACATTCAACGACTCTCTCGTAGACACCATGAACTTCCCTCTCTACGGTCAGCCTGGAGAACTTGTCTTCCAGTACCCCTTCCAGCAGTCCATCAAGTACCCCAAGGTAAGACGGCTGCAAAATTCGCAATATGGGGTTAAAAAGTTGATTCTAACTAAGGAAATTGGTCTGTTAACATCAGCATCTTGTTAGGTATCAAGTAAAAAATTGTGATTTTGGTGTTCTTGGAAAGATAATTTAGCATACAAAGAAAAGAGAACAAGAAGGTAACCTGGTCAAGTTTGGGTCTCTGTAATCTATTTGTAAAATTGCGTTCCTTCAATTTGCAAGCTAAGTTTGGAAGCAGCCTTCTGATCAGAAGAATCTGCATTTCTTTCTATTTTATGGAATTTAATAGGTATCAATTGATGTGCAGAAGTAAACATTTACATTTTCACTCGTAAATGCTCTCGGATACACGAGGTTCCTCCAATAGATCTACATATAAGTCTTTTCCATATCCAGAGGCGTTAGCTTTTGGTGCGAGTGTTTGCGTAGCTTTCTGTGAAAATATTGCCATTTGATCAAATGAACGTGTACGTGTACCAATAACTCAAAGATTCGTATAAACATAAACCATTTATTGATTGCTTATATGTACACAGAAGCAACATACTTGTTTTAGTTATTCTTTATTCTTAAAGTACAAAACTACTTACCACATACGGATATTTTGTAATACCATTTTTCAATGGATTTTTCTACGAACTATAGACACCACACAATCTGTTCTCACTAGTGAGGAGCTTCAGCAGAGTTTGGTAATGATCTTGGAAGGATTCTGTACGTTGTAAATTTCTGATTATTAGTGCCATTTTATCCTAGAAAAAACGCTTTCCTTAAGCCTGTAGGATGCTGCACCTGATTTTGTGTAATAGTAAACTCTCATTTCGTTGATATACTCAATTTTGTCTTATCATGCTGATGATATTCCACAATGCACCCTTTAAATCCCACTGCCAGGCATACAGCTTGGTCGAGGGTCTCAACAATTTCTACGTTTGCTCACTAGATTTCCTTGTAAGCTTCATATTATCACGTTAATCTTATTTACTCACCAACCAATCTTATTTACTCGTTGTATTTGTTCCAGCTCACTCAAGTCTTCACGGTTACTTTCTTTACGTTACTGAACATCTATTTACCATTTCTTTACTCATCTTTTTTAATTAACTCGTGTCCGTCACCACGTAGCCGGGCCGCAACAACCCCGTTGTGGACCTGTGGATGGTGGACATAGGAGCGCTGGTCTCTGGATCTCGGGAAACCGTGACTCGACTGCCACCGCCTTCCCAGGTGGCGTCCATTGACCACTACTTCTCTGCCGTTGGCTGGGGCAATGAAAACTCCGTGTCTGTTATCTGGATGAACAGACATCAGGTATGATAGCCAGCGTTTGTATTTGTACCATAGATTTGGTCCAGTTGAATAACTTTCTCACACAGAATCTTAGCAAAATAATATTTTCGCATAGAATCTTAGTAAAACAACTTTTTCTTACCCAGAATCTGAGCATCATTAGCAAATGCAATGTCAAGGGCGTGTGCATAGACGACCTCGTTCACGTGTCACCAGACGGTGCCTGGAATGACCTGTACACCGCGCCCAAGTTTGATACAACTGGAGACTCTTACCTCATCGTTCTGCCTGGCAAACAGGGCACGCACGGGTACTACAAGGTGATAATGATCGTCTGTAGTAATTATATTTCACGCGTAAAGCTAATCTAAGAGTTCATATACTTCATTTGGCGTTACTTTTCAAGAATTTCTGATTGATGCAGTCTCAGATGAAACTAATCTGCTGCATGTATTTTGAAATCATTTTTGAAGATTATTTAACAAGTTATCGTATTTTGGATATAGCAGATACATTTATTTTTCGCTCACTGGGGTATTTTTTGCTGCAGCACATCTACGTGAGGCGGACTTCGGATCAAACTCTGGAGCCTCTGACTTCAGGGACGTATGAAGTGGAGGATATTTTATCCTGGGACAAAGCCAATCATGTCGTGTAAGTGGCTGCGCCTTCTAAAAGTTGACAGAGTTTTCAAATTATAAGTAAAACGTTTTCTACTCAAAATGTAACTTTTAGTGCCGTTGTTTTTTGTTTTACCATACAATTCGTAGTATGAATAATTAGATCATTCAAGTAACAGAATGATTTAGAATGAAATTTGTGGCCTAAGCGGGCACTTACAAGAGTACGTGAATTTTTGAGTGATCTATTACTGCAAATCTTCTCTCTTAAGTGGTTTGTGACTTACCAAAGTTTTGCCAAGCGTTTTCTGCAGCGTCTTTCAGAAGTTAGGGTTAATCATTACTTCAAAAACTGCTTCAAACTCTACGTTTTTCTCTTCCTTATTCACGGAGGGTCAAAATTGATATGGAGTGAAGGTGGTTAATTTTTTTACATTTCTGTGTGCAGATATTTCTCAGGGGCCCCTGAGGGTAAGCCTGGCCAGCGCCACCTCTACTACGTGGGAGATTTGCAATCCTCACAGCCAAAGCAAGCTTACTGCATCACCTGTGGCTTCAAGAACGACTACAGTGTTAGTTTAGTTATGAGTATTATTTTCTTTGAACTTTGTTGAGTATCACGCTGACCTAGCTACATTAGTCACGACTGAAATGGTTGATCACCTTTACCTACAAATATTATGGCTTGTACATTGTGGCGGCATTAGTCACGAAAGAAAGAGAAGTATAATGTGAGCTTGTAAATCTATGAGAAGGCAAACTTGTTTCAAGCTTTAAAAAAGCTGCTCTTTATCTGTTGAGATACTTGTCTCTGAATCTAGTACAGGCAAGGGTTTTTACGTAGATAGAACGCAGACAATCGGGTGTGTGCTGCTTATTTATTCTGTACGTTTGTAAATTATGTATGAAATCTATTATTTCTGTAGGAAGAATGCAACTACAACAGCGGAGAGATGAGTAAGGCCAGTTCATACTACGTCTTGACGTGTAACGGCCCTGGCATTCCACAAGTGACTCTCCACAGGGCCTCTGACCACACCAGACTTCTGCTTCTGGAAGACAATCAGTTTGTGAGTCGTGTTTAGTTTTCTCGTTCCCTTTCGTAAATCGGTGCATCGCATACGTATTTAGAATTCTCGTATAGAATTGAAAGCAAGGGCTCATTTCTAATAGGTGGAGGACAAACATTTGTGAGTTCCTTCTTAGTTATTCTTTTGCGTTTAGAAATTGTTGTCTTTTCTGCAACATTACCCAGCGTCATATGCTTTTGGTACTCGATGACTTGCAGTTTATGAATACTTACTTTTCTCGCTAACTTTGTAATTTGCTTACATCTTCACTGGGTTTTGATGCTTAACTTCAGCTGTTATACCATCCTAATACCAGTCAGTTTTTTAGTTTTCTAGTTTTAGTTTTTCATCTATTTGACGGACAAATAGCGTCAGTTAACATATTGATAATATGCAAACAAAGGCCTGTTTTAAAAAGGATTTCTTTTGCATAAATCAGAACTAATATTTCGATGTGATTGATTGAACACATGTAAGAATCTACGCGTTCTTTAATTGAATACAGACCATTTTCATTACTTAATAGGTGGGCTCGTGAAATCGTAGGTTGTGAAAGCGTAAAAAGGATCCATGACACTTAATGTCACGGGTTGTTAGTGCTTATGCATGATTTAGATAATTGTACATGCCAAACTTACACACATACGTTACTGATCACATTTGTGCTCAAGTTGTTTAAAATTTATTCATCCCTTAGTAATCTTGGTCCACCATTTGCTACCTTTGACTACGCTCAATTTCTACTAGTCGAAGAAACCAAGTTTGCATCGAGCTTTTCATTTTTTTCCCTTTGGCATGTTCTTCATTTCATTGTGTCAGTGAGAAATTTTTCTTTGAAATCATACGTCGTGTTTATAAACAGCTCGTGTAACGTATGTACTTAACATAAAATGTATGAGTTGTTGCATTTTATTCTGAAAATGTCAGAGTTGTACTTTATACGAGAATAATTATATGCAATGAAACTCAGATTGGTCTTAGAATTGTTATAAAGGTTCTAGCATTGCCACGATTTTGTTGTCGAGGAACTTGTATTTGTTGAAAAATCTGAGTGAGTGACTTGACTTGCGTGACCCTTTCTTACAGGTGCTTGGCAGTGTTTAAACGGGGAATATAATAATAATAATCTTACAGGTGCATGCAGTGTTTAAACTGGGAATGTAATAATAATAATCTTACAGGTGCGTGAGAGCCTGCACAATAGAGTGCTGCCTCTGGAGAAGCGTCTCGAGATTGAGGTGGCTGGTGGGTTCAAAGCTCAAGTGTCAATGAAGCTTCCTCCCAACTACAACCCCAATCGACCCAACGCCTACCCCATGCTGGTATACGTGTAAGTATGTTATTTCTACGGTGATCAGTCTACCTATGTTCCATGCTGAACTTGAAGCTGCGTTGATTCAGAAAGACTGTAAAGATTCTTCCGATTGTTCCTCGAGGTTAGATTCATCTACAGAAAATGCAACTATGTTCTGGAGAACTATCGTTCGATAACAATCAGAATGAAGAACTACATGTTCGTTCAACACAAACGTTGCCAATGGGATCTGAATAATCGGTAGGATATGTCTTGTTTCAAAAGGAATACGTTCCAGGTTAGAAAATGAATGACCTCAATCTCCTTTCGAAGAGAAATAACAAACATTTTCATCTTTCAAGAAAATTAGAAGCTCGTATTCTGAAGAAATGTTTACAATATCAGATGTCGATAACTACCTTCAAGTATTTTTCACGAAAATAATTTCCAGACATTCTGTGGGGTGATCACTTACTTTCTCTGTGCCTAAGATTGTGCTTATTTTGGTATTCTTCATTTATACCTTCTGATGTATCTAATACCCAGTAATTTGTTCACTAAAATATCACTTTCTTGGTCTGAGCTACTAAAACTTGGGTCTTCAGTAGTACGATGTCTCCATCAAAATCCGATGACACACCTGTGACCTGCATCCCCCTTCTCCATTGCTCCCCACAACGTTGTTACGTCTCTATCAAGGACGAGGAACTTCAAAAATTGTGTAGCATTTTGTAATTCAATTCAGTACTAATACCTTATGTAATCGGAAGTTTTTTATGTAAGTTATAGTTGGTATCCTGCTACTTTTCTTGGTATCCGTTTAGTGGGGAATAGAATTTAAATTCTATGCAAGAAAACAAAATCTATGCGCGTAAGTTTCAGTAGTTTTTGTCTTTTCAGATACGGAAGTCCTCGTACCCATTTGGTAGACCACCGCTTCAGTATTCTCCTTGACGTCATTACTGCTAAGTTTAACTCTCTACAGAAACCCAAATTATTCGCTCGTTTATTTTCGTGTTTTTCGTCATATTTCCCGATAAGAATGTCCGGTTCCGAGTCCGTAAATGAATGCTTCCTCATCGCCCGTCTCCTCATTATTCTTAAACTTAAGTTTTCCACAGTAAACTGAATTGTAAGTATGAATACTCTCCATCATACTTCAGATACGGAGGTCCTGGTTCCCAATTGGTAAACGACCGCTTCCGCATTGGCTGGGGCGACTACCTCGCGTCCAAGAAGGGCATCATTTACACCAGCATCGACGGCCGCGGCTCAGGTTATGCTGGAGATGATATCCTTCACGCTCTCAACAGAGCGCTGGGCACTGGCGAAGTCGAGGACCAACTTTCCGTTACTGCGTCAGTAAACTTTATGGCACAAAATGGGTGTAGAACATAAGTGGTCCGGCGACTGTAAACTTGAGATTGTGAAATTATAATTATCTTCTCACAGCCATATCACGTCTCCATGTAATCTTTTGATATAGATATTTGTTTCTGCCTGTTATTCTTGTGTGTGTTGTACCTATGGAGTTTTGGATGAGTTTTAACCAATTTTTTGGATCATGCGAACGTGTGCTCGAGTTGGATCACCTACTTATTTTAAACAATATAACGATAGTTTAATAATCCAAACTATTCTGCTTGGAGTGATTCGCAAAGGAATTTGTTCGCTTTCCTTGTTATTGCACTCACTGCAATAACAAAGAAACATAATAACAAGGAACTGGTACAAATAAACATGAGACTAAATGAAAAAAAATCGATTCAACCCACTTTTCGTAAAAAAGACATATATTTTACATAAAAAACATTAACACCAACAGAAATAAATTTTTATCGATATGATGCATTATTTTCCATAAATAAATTGGACGTAACAAGACGAATTTTCTCGTGCAGTGCTCTTCAGAATTCGTTCCCAGCGATCGACAGCAATCGCACAGCCATTTGGGGCTGGTCCTACGGTGGCTACGTGACTGCAGCGGCCATCGCTCGTGACACCAAGAACGTGTTTCGCTGTGGCATCTCTGTAGCGCCTGTTACATCCTGGATATATTACGGTGAGTTGTATCCTAGATATATTACGATGAGTTGCGTCCTGGATATATAACGATGAGTTGTATCCTAGATATATTACGATGAGTTGTGTCCTGGATATATGTATAACGATGAGTTGTATCTTAGATATATAACGATGAGTTGTGTCCTGGATATATTACCGTGAGTTATATCCTAGGTACAGGGTTGGCCAAAAATAGGGTTGCAGGTAATACTTAAACATATAATGAAGTTACCTAAACCCTACTCTTGGTCCACCCTCTGTATTAAGGTGAGTTGTGTCCTGAATGTATTACGGTGAGGTGTCCTGAATATATTACGGTGAGTTGTGTTCTAGCTGTATTGTGGTGAGTTGTATCCTTGATATATAGCGGGGAGTTGTGTCCTAGATATACGTATTACGGTGAGTTCTAGCCTAGATATATTACGGTGAGTTGTGTCCTGGAAATATTACGGGGGGTTAATTTTGTTAAAAATGTAACAATAAACATTTAAGTTAGGAAACCTGTCAAACGAGACAGATGAAAAATGAAGGCTGAAGTCTAGTCAATTTACGCTTACACTCGAGGGTACACTGTTCGTACTGCGATGAGTTCGCTGCCAATTCAGCTGTAAAACTTTGGTGTGTATTTCTAATTAATTGTTTCTTGTTGAGGTAATCGTTACCATTGATTACATCTCTCGTATCGATGTGTTGGTACGCACAACACTTATAGAATGAATGTTACTCCAAAAATACTGTTGTACACAGTCTAAATATTATTTCAATCTATCCTTCTAGCACGGTTCATTGTTTTCTGCTTACATGTTTTGTAGTAAATATGAGCTACCGAAATTTACTTTAAAATTTCTACCTCAGACACGGTGTACACTGAGCGGTACATGGGCCTGCCAACTCCAAATGATAATTTGGACGCCTATGAGGCTTCTGACATCACTAAACTGGCCGAGAACTTCAAAGACAAGGATTTCTTGCTGATCCATGGGACTGCGGACGACAACGTTCACTACCAGCAGTCCATGATGCTTGCAAGGGCACTCGAAAAAGCCGATGTTCTCTTCAGTTCTCAGGTGAGTAAAGAACCCGAAAAGCCTGATGTCCTCTTAATTCTCAGGTGAGTAAAAAAACCATGAGTACTGTCATTCATAGAGAAGTTTATTATCCGAATCTATTTCTAAACAATCTACCAGTGCTAGTTATAACTTAATTATTCCTTTCTTTGTTACTATATCAATTATGCTTTCTGTAGATAGTATTCACACTAGTTATACCCAATCCAAATTTTTTCGTCTGTTTACCGGAGATAATCATCGATTTGCGGTGATAATCATCGTTTATAGTAGGAACTTCCGACGATAGGAATAGTACCGGTTATTACCGGTAATTATAGGTATTTCCAGACGATGAAATGTTTGCCGACGATATTGACCGGTCTTACAGTCTTATTCCTACCATCATTCCAAGCATAGGGAAAAGACGATAAAAATACAGTCTTTTTCAGATAATAATTACCGGTTTATCGTAAGATATCATCGGTTTATCGTAAGATAAGGCGATAATTACCGTTTAATGCTGACGAAAATTAGCGCCAGTCAGACGATAAAATTCGGATTTTGTATGATAACTTGAAAAGTTTTGGTTCGATTAAAATATTATTCCTTCAAACGTAGTAGGTCTATACTAAATATACTTGAGAAAAACAACGATAATAAAATTTCAGCTCAATCGAATGAATTTAAAGTAATCCTCAGTGTTTTTGTCTCATTTTTGAACCCTTTTGTAGGTCAAGCATTTTATCGTAAAATAGATCAATTTCATCTGCACGGTCAGTGCAAAAGTTTTCGCATTAGACATACTGGTAAAATACATTAAATTTTTGAGTTGCAAATAATTAGGAATTTGTTTCGCAAAAATAAAAATTTTTGTTTTGAAATTTCAATTTATTTGACAGAGCTACCCGGACGAGAACCACGGTCTGGCAGGCGTCAAAATGCACCACTACCACACCATGGAACATTTCCTTGACAGATGCTTCAATCTTTCGTAGTTTGTTGGCCTTTGATTATTATAGTCATGCTTCTCTTATTGACGAGCTCATCACGCATCATCACTCAAACGCGAAGGAATGAAGATAGTTTCCTTGCCTCTCTTAGAACGGACAATAAATTCTTTTTGACATTCTTTCTTTTCATTTGCTTTGAAACGTGACAGGAAAAAAAGATATTGTCTCTCGTTGAATTTATGCTGGAGGTTATCGTTGGCACCGATACTAATTTGCCAGTTCAAATGAGTCAAGTATTAACAAATGTAATTGTGGAAGAAAATGTTTTTTCCTTTGTTCTGAGAAAATACATTCAATATTTTACTGTAATTACCCTCATTCATGATCAGGTTATAAAAAATTAAATAATTCCAGTTATCCAAATGTGTATTGAAAAAGTTTTTTATGGGTATGTATTGTAGATTTTCTGCCTAAAGGATGAAAATTTGGCCTAGACCGAAGACAGAAAGTTGAATTTTTAACCTTTATTTCGCTGCTTAACAGAATGCAGGAGTTGTGCTCTGGTGTAGAGGCAGACTTGAGTGATAGCTAACGTGTAGTAGAAACACAGATTATTTTATTGTACTGGAACATGTCAACTGGGTGATGTTATGAAGATGGAAAATAGCTTCATACACGCGTTTTTTCATGTGCAAGATGGAAAACATTTCCATTACATTAACATTAATTTTTCTTTCTTCGTGAACACATGAAGTTCACGAAGATGTTGTTGAGCTTGTATGTAATATTTTGCGTGAACTGGGGTGTGTAGGCTAAATCAGTAGCTTTAATAATTGCATAGTGAACAAATCTGTTTGAGATGCCTACGTTCTTGTTGTTTGAAATCATAATATTTTTGCTGGATTGATTCAAGACTGATTTGGTGTCTCTTGGGTATAAAATACGCGACTGAAGTTCTATGATTCTGCTAAAATCAAATGTCTCACTCAGAAGCATTCCATGTGTTGACCATTCAATAAATAAGTCTTAGGATTCGTTTTTTTGTGCTTTATCCTTATGATACGTCATAACTGGTTTACGAAATCCCCAGAAATTATTCATTGTAATGCCGTGCAGATATGTCCAAAGTTGTGCTTTCGTAAGTTTTATTAATGTTAGGTATAATTCAGGTCTAGGAGGAACTGAATGTCTGGTTTCATTGTATCTAAAAAAAGAGAAAATTGAACATTTATCATAGGTATCATAAAGTTTCCTTCTTTCGAGGTACATGGAGGCCTAATTTTTTAATGAAACCAAATCAACTATATTCCCCTTTTTATATCATTCAGTTAATAGGCTGAAATATTCTTCATGAAATTGTAACTTCTATATTTAATGACTTCTCACTATTTTGATGAATGTAATTAATTGAATGAATTTCACTCAGTTACTTTCTGTAGAGAATAAAAACGACAGTTAACTTACAAACGAAACAATTACCGGATTTTTTCCCTCGTTTGTATTCAAGTTACCACCTAGCCTCAAAAAAAATTGTAATTGTGTATTAATGAATCGATGTTAGTTTTCCGTACTGCATTCTCATCAAAGAAATGTGAAGTTTCGAAATTGTAGACCATTTCCCCATAGCATATAGGGCGAGTTTCATCTGCATCGTCATGTTGCATGAACAACATAACGAACTCGTCGTTTGTACAATTGTAGTGAGTAGGTAGTCTAGTTGAACAGATAATTTGATAATAAACTCTAGAAAATCCCCAGACCTTTCTTTTCCCATTTGAGTTGTATGTAATATATGCATTACTTATTTTTCTTATAAACAAAATAGAATTGCACTGAAATAAATCTTGTCTTACAAGCCTTACATTGGCTGTCATCGTAGTATTTTTTCCATTTTTCGTTCAGTCTCTCAAAATCCGTTGAAACTTGGTATGAAACTCAGCCCGTGATTGCAAACATCGGAAAATTGCTTTACAAGCGTAAATTCATCAAGGTATTGTTTACATTTCTCATAATTTAAGCTTTTCTGGCATCTGGTACGATGCATTCAACTTTTTTCTAATTATTATTCATCAGTTTCTGTGCATTGGACTTTGTTTCCATTAAATTTTTTCTCGATTCATGATGAGATTTCCAACTAGGAACAAAAACATTGATTAAGAATATGTTCTATTTCTGCATAGGTATACAAAAAGATTTAATCACAACAAAATTTTCAGGCTGTTAGTTGAACAATATAAGCTGGATAAAAATAATAATAATGAAAATACTGGTATGAAAAATTGATCTTTGGAATACCTCATAATCTCGTGAAAGTTTGTGTAAAACTCAGCGATGTCGCATATTTATTGAAGCTAAACTTCCAACATGAAAAAGTCATTTCAATTTTGTTGACGTCCCTGATGATAGCGATGTAAAATTCCAATATAGTGCATATGTAATGCCAAAAATTGTGATGATGCACATTTTTCAAATTACTTCAGACAGTGAACCTCAAAGTTGTAGCTACTTTTAGAATATCATTACTTATATGTATGGGTGGTGTGTAGATATTTCAGGGAAATAACTAAGATATTTAGTGGTAAGGAAAGTGTATATACCATAGCAGAACAATGTCAATATATATATATATATATATATATATATATATATATATACTATATATATATATTTTGACATTGTTCTGCTACGGTCAAATAAAAAGTCACAAAATTTGAACACACACACAAAATTACCAAGTACAACATCAATGTTATGAAGGAAAAGTATATGCTAGATCATCATAATATAAGTCTCGCTACACAACTCCCTAAAATGTTTTAGTTGTCAATGAATGAATAATTTATTGAAACAATGAGGCTTAGTGCCTTCTCAGTTGTCTCCATCCGTGATTTATGGAAGAAACATCACTACGTTTTAAACTAAGAGTGATACACGACAGCTCGTATCATCCATTTTCCGCTCATAGGCAATTTTAACTTCCGCCCAACCATGTCACTAAATTGTCTATGAGAATAATTACGTCTTTTTGTTCGCATAGAATGCTATGTCATGACGTCAGACAGGGCACTATTTACGGAACGATTTCACGCTATATCGACTGTTAGAAGTGGCTAGAATTTGGTCCAAAAATAATTTTTAAAAATGCACACTATTTCTAATACATCATATCGGCCTCACTGCCAGTTCACTGGCCCACCTACATCAAGAAACATCGATTTGTTCTTACGGTACAGCAAATAAAATTATTTGAATGTTTAAAGCCTAAGTTTTTCAGCAATACCTGATGGAACACTTAAATAATAACTACTGAGTTAAGTTGTGTGCAGTGCAGCTCCTAACTCAGAACACCAACCATTTCATCATACCGCTTCTTCAAAGTCATTTTTTATTGTACGAATATGTTTCTCTTTATCTGGTCACTGATATCTGGTTGCTAAGTAAAGAAAGGTGTCATTTTAAATTCTAGATTTAATGAGCGGCATCCGAGAGCCCACAGTCACGCACGTGGTGCTTGGCTGGGTGAGTACGATAATGAACACGCAACAGCAACACGGCCTCTGGGCCAGATAATTACATGAGACTGCGAGACTTCATCGTTCTACGTCTACACGTAACAGCAACACGACCTCTGAGACTGCAATAATTTCACGAGACTGCAAGACTTCATCGTTCTACGTCTACAGAAAGTTAGAATTCTTTCACCCAAACATTCATTAGAGGTCAGGGGCAAAATTTTAACTTTAATAAGACGGTTTAGTGATATTTTCAGTTTTACAATATCACGTGAAATTAAATGAGCTCAGTCATAATCCTATGAGACTGCAAACCGTCCAGATTGAACACCTGTATCAACCTGGAATTAATCTACCGAAACATTTCCTTCTTGAATATGGACGTGACAAAATTGTTTGCCTTGAAAACGAATTTTCCAATAATTTTTTCAAACCATAAAGTATAATGATGTCAGCTTCATCATAATCCAGACTGTGTTCAGGTACGTGATCAGAATGAAAACGTTGCGCCTGTTCAATTATTCGGTTGCTGCACTTCCTGTTTATGTTTGAGGCTAATTCGTAGTACTACCCTAGCCATTAATCTCGATTTGTAAAACTACTATCGCTGATCCACAAAAAATTACCGTTTGATAGCCTGATGAATGAAGCTCTCTTCAACAAGTCGCCTCTCTGACAAACGTTTGAATGTAATGGAGGGAAGCATTATTCTTTTGTTGCTCGCCATGACAATGAAACTGTGCCCGTGTTCCCCACTGCACTTACCCTGCATTCCAAGTATGTAAATTCTTCAAAGCGACAGTTTTTGATGCGTATGAATACCGTAGTTCAGTGGGGAGGCCATAATCCAAGCCATTGTCAGTTAATCTCAACACCAAATTAGAACAAGTTTAAGATTTTTCATAAACGATTGCATGTTTCATACAGTCTCTGTGACTTCCGTGCAATCGAACCACTATGATCGTAAATATCATAATGTCAACTAAGTCGGGATTTTTAAGCAATATTGGAAGATTTTATAAACAATAGTGATGGATGTTTGAAATAACCCGATGCTTGAATTTACGTTTGTAGCATTGTGCAGGCCACTTGTAAACAGTACTATGAAATATAAATAGTCACAATGGGGCAATACATGTGAAAAGTCACACAAATGTGTAACGAGTACTATTTTAATGCTAGGCTACGGCAGCAGCTACAAAAAACTTATTCAAGCGTACAGATAAGTTCCATTTGAACTATGCAGCGAGGAATTGCAAAGTGTTCCTACAAACGCATAATAATATAACTATGTATTGTTTCGTTGATTTTTACATACTTTTTTCATAACAGTAACATATATGTAAATTGAAACCAATAATTGCACGTGAATAACTTTGATTACTTTTCACTAATTTTGAATTGCATTTGAATAATTTTGATGATACCTCACAGGGTGACAAAAGTTGCTCTCAGGCCACGTCGTAATTGAGTTTTGAATTAACCGTGTATATGACAATAAAACTTTTAATACGAAATTACAAATAAGTGAATGAATTGTTGAATAAAATATTGTGCAAGAATAAAATCCAATTGAAGTATCTTAACACGTTGAGTGCGATACGACCCGCCGGTGGGTCACTCAGGTTAGGTTCTATAATTTTTTCAAGGCTTTCTAGTGACTGTGTGTACAAAGTAAAGATTTGCACCAGCTAGGCAATCGCAGGCAACGTGTTAATAGAGGTACGTTAACGCACGTACACGAAAGTCATGTGAAATATTTATGGTTTACTATACAACCGAAAACTAACTAACTTTCTTGGTCCAACTAACTTTGCGATTAATGAATTTAGTATTATTTTCACACTCAGCATCGTGAAATTGACGATCGTTGAAAATATTTCAGTTTTCCTCGAGGTTAGCCTGTGCTGAGGAAATATATTTATAGATCATCAATGGGCATCAATATGTTCAATGAATCGTGGATCAGACGTAGAATTGTTACCCAGAAGAAGCAAATACTTGACCTTGGGACTCACAACTTTCGGATGCTAATTTTATTCGATCTTGGTCAAGGTGCCTTCTTATCGGAAGATGCAAACGCTGTTCTACGTGTCCTACTGACAGTTCATATAATTCCTAGTTCTAACAATATTAAAAATAGAGCTTAGTTCATTGCTCCGGGCATAACATCGGACTCGTACGTCCCTACGAATGCATTCTGAAACCTCCACGTATTGCAACCTTATGAGCCAGACCAATGTACATGCATTACACATCCTATAATATACTTTATGTAGTGTTATTAAGAGAAACGTGAGCTGTATACAATATTAACACTACTGTAGTAGAACCTATGGTGACCTGCACGAGCGCTGCAAATGAATAGCCTTATCTTTCATCAAGAACACCCATCCAAATATTCGCAGCACTACTAATGTTACAAAAACCAGCACACTGACGCTGTAGACTCAACACGTCATCAGCTTGTGGTAAGTTTGGGCAATTTTCTAGAAATTGAGCTTCAGGTGTCATGCGCAGGAAATATTGGTCGTAATAACTCTCCAAAATGCCTCGTGCTTACAAAACTGAACATAAGCCCTCAAAATTATCGAACGATGATCCTATTGTTGTAGTAAATCCATGTCTAAATGCTTGACAGGAATTATTTATGTTGTTGTTTAACGTCTGCGTCAGGCATTCAGGTTTTTCACGATTTTAATTTTGATTACGCACGAAACATTTTGCAGTTTCAATTCTACCACAGCTTTGTATTAACATTAATGTAATCTAAGCTTTAATTCAGTCTCCAATCTTGTTATTGATTCTGCCTGTAAATTTTTCAAATGTTTGACGTATACAAAAATAGCATAACATAAACTACAGGATATACTAAAATAGGTTTGCTGAACTAATTATTTTTGTCAGTTATTCTAAAAAAACAGTTTCTTGCAGCACATAAAATATCAGTGAATGCACCCAAAGAAAATCTACATTTTGCTGGACGAACATAATAATCAACCTGCAAATCTTCAACATCTCAACAAAAGTGTTTAACTCACCGCACTTTTCCTTCAACAACAGTCTATTGATTCGGTCCTACACTTTTTGCAATACATTACAAGAAGCAGATGACAATGGAAAATCAGTTATTGTCTTTTGATTTTCTTAACACTAGAAGGGCTAAGAGCGTTAATAATTACGTACTTCGAAATCGTCAATATGATATTTTTTAACAAAATTCGAAATTGCTTGAAACTCTATGAAACTCTGTCTATACGCTAATGTTCGTGATTAGATCACGAAAAACACATCCGTTTTCGCACAACTGTCTTTGATTTTTTGATGGCGAGCCCAAAACTTTAGTTGGTAAAAAGTAGGGTCACGTAAACTGAAAAATGTTGCATTTCAAAATATATTATACGGAAATCTCTGTTCTAATGTGTTTCCTAATGCACTTTGAATAATTTTTTGTGCAAATCAATCACAATAATTTTTCATGCAATTTTTGTAAAAATGGTAAGGCTATATACCCTAATGATATTTTTCACGAAAAAATCGAAATTGCACGAAACTCTATGAAACTCTGTCTATATTCAAATATTCGCAAGTATATCACAAAAAAATACAACAGTTTTTGCACAACTGTTCTCGATTTTTTGCTAGCGAATAAAAAACATTTGTTGGTGAAAAATACGTTACATATTGTTTTACTATAACCCGAAATTGCATAAAACTCTATGAAATTCCCTGTATATACAAATATACGTGCGTAGAACACGAAAAACCCATCAGTTTTGCACTTCCAATCAGTTTTTGTGCTAATAAATGACATTGATTTTTCTTTAAATTCTCTGAAAAACGCAAGGCTATACATACACTCACTGCATTTTCCTCGACTTCCAGTAGATTGGTTGGTAGTTTAGATTCACACCCACAGTCCTTCTATTCGTTCCGTTGAAGCGCTTCGTCCAGACTAGAGCAGAGGCCAACGAAGCCCACACGAAATGAATAGAATAGAATAGAATGAGGCTATAGGAACGAACCTTCTGGCCCATTCTTGGGTCGGATAATTACTTCGATCATTATTCGTTTGTTTTACCCAAGTCCCATGCCGTATTTCTAGCCGCGTCAACCATGTCGGCAGCGGGATTCGAACCCGGGTCTTCCCGCTGGAAAGCAGATTCGCTCACCAGTCGACCAAGCTGGTGATGGTGAATGAGAAGATAGGTGAATGGTGAATGAGATGAATGAGACCAAGCTGGTGAATGAGAAGATAGACTGCATTCTTGAAGCAGGTCTGTTGGTGCTGTCACGCCACAAACCAGTTCACACTTGAACGCCTGAAGAAAACTCAAAAATTGGTTAAAACTGCCAAGTTAAATTGCTTGAACCGGCCCAGGACTGCAAGTGCAAAGGAAAATACACATAGCCGGGACGAGAACACTATTGAAGAAAATTCTAAAACCCATCAACCTTTCCGAAATGCAATCACGTTCAAAAAATATATGATAAGTGAATTGGCCTATTGACATTTATTTTTGTTCCACCATAATTATTTTCTTGTGGATTATAGAAAGGCTAAATCAAATCAGTGTTTTTCAATAATTGTGGCCACATATCGCTCAATTTATACATTTTTATCACATACGTACAATTATGTAACATTTTTATTCAAAGACGCTTTTCATACTCTTCCATGTGAATTGTTTCGGACAATATTTGACTAGTAAACTCTTACTCAATATACAGTACTTATATTTCTGGAAAGTAAATAGCATCTAAATATTGAAACCAATATTACTTTATTCTACGAAAGAAATAACTGCACGAATTGATCTTCATCTTTCTAATTAAACATAATAAAATGAGACCTATCTGCCCGCGTAAGTTTTTATCATTATAAGATATTTACTATACCGTATAGAGACTCTGAAACAATCCTATATACAGTCATTCTGGAAAAATAGAACGAAAGAAAATTTTGAAAACAGTTAAGAAGTATTTTTCAGGTTCACAAATTATTAACAATGTTGGGATTAAGTCAACAGTTAACCACACAACTGTGCAAGAGATGTATAGTTGTAGGGACGGTGTGGAAAATCAGCATTATGGAGGTATGCTTGTTACTCGTATACATAATAGCAAGTATTTATATATACATTGATTTAATATAAACAGAATCATTTTTCATTGCTCCATGGAAACTCGCTAACGTTCCTATGTTGTAACTGGTTCTATAATTTGTACAGACTCGCTATAATTAGAGCGATCCTTCCATCAGTTTGTTAAAAGCAAAGTACAAACGCGTTATGCAATTATTTCCTCGTCAGTTCCACTCGTGCAACCCACTGTGCAATTTTCAAAATTCCTCGCACTTTTTTGCATTCTGTTTCCTGATACGTCGTTTGTCCTCTGAAAGAAAGAATTTTCCAGGCAGTAATGTGCAGTTTCAGAGTCGGTTACGATTGAAGGTTTATGAGCACGTTTGTTTACTTGTTGATGTTAGTTTTTGAAACTACAACAACAAGCCAATTTTAAACTTGAATTTGAAACTACCATTTCATCAGCAAATATTGTTTTACTACATAATGTAAGTCGGTGGGCTTTGGCAGTTTACAATAAAAACGTACATTCAACAGTCTCCAAAAATATCCTGTTCCAAAAATTGGAAAAATAATTAACTCACAATGAAATTGTTCATGTAATATCAACGTGTGATATTAAAAAATGATTTATGCTACGTCATCATGACAGCTAAATTGGTTGAGAAAATGTTGTTTAATACTCACACCTACATTGAAATACAGAGCTAAATAACATGTGCGTTTCGAAGTTTTTTATGCATAAAAATTACATTTATTTATACTTTCATAGTAATAGACACATTCTGGTTGACATCCTGTAGCTCATTTGTTAAGGTATTTGACAAATGATTTAAAATTTCTATCCTGTCCAAACAATTTATTTCCCCAATGACGATGCAACATAAATTTAGTTTTACTATTTCTTAAATCGCCCGTTTCCGTTATGAGACATAATTGGATAGAACACACTTTAAACGTTTTTTCAGAGCGTGTGTGCCCTAGACATGATTGAAAAAGTTTCAGTGTATACTGGTTGAGTCTTTATAGGTATTTTAAACATATTTTCTAACAAGAATCTAAAACTTCAAGTTTATAAAGTTGAAAGGCACAATCGTACAGAGGATGAATGTCTTTCAATTTGAAAGAATTCTACTTAGAATCTAAGATGTAATTCAAGCGTTGACTACGATAATTGACACCTTGTATGACACTTATGAAAAGCGTACGAATGATCGAACCTAGACATCAACTACAGAGCAGTGACCGGTCGAGGGTTTAATCTCGTCACGTAGAATATCTTAAAAAAATTATGGTCTTATGATCTTCGTACACTCTGAAATAATAAAGTCAGGGATGTAAGTAGAGAGGAAAAAACAAAAATTGTCATTAATTTTAGTTATATGGACTTCAAAAAATTGACAAACGAAGAAACTTTAACTTGCTCTGTACCGTTCAAAAAACAGAGGTCACTTTTAAAATGAGAGACTTAGGATTAACAAAACCAAGACCTATTTATGATGCATTGCGTTTACATTTGATGTTTGCATTCTTTATTACATTAAATACATAACTTTAGAACAACATCCTCAATATTAGTGAAACGTGCAGCACAGGGTGTCAAAAGATTTATTTTCAAAATGCCGTCTTAAATGAATTAAAATTCTTCTGCCTCTGAATCCGTTCGTGAAACTCTGTTAATATCGCGAATTCTAGAATAATACGACTCACGTAAAAAGAGTGATGCATTGAAAAGAAAATTTAATTAGTTTTCAGTCAATCATATTTTCTGAGTTTATGTTGTAAATGCTGGTCGTGAGTTCAGCCAATACGAATCAGAAGTCTGTGGAAGGAATCAAGTCCCATGCGTTTTTTGAAATGTTAGTCAACTTTAAAAATATTTTACCATACAAAATTGTGGGGCAGACTAGGGCCTGCACAAACTTACAGAAACCACGAGTATATTTTGTCAAGTCCTCTTCTTAACACGTTGAGTGCGATACGACCCACCGGTGGGTCACTCAGGTTAGGTTCTGTAATTTTTTCAAAGCTTTCTAGTGACTGTGTGTACAAAGTAAAGATTTGCACCGGCTAGGTAATCGCAGGCAACGTGTTAAGCGTGATGATGCACGTGATGACGTTACATTCAGACTACAGCTTCTGACTTTGCATTCAAACTTCGTTTCGTACGTGACATGCGAACTAATGGTAGGTCTGGGTTAGTGATTACAGCTATAATTTATTTCAAGAACTGTAATAATTTATGTTAAAATTAATCCTCACAGCAGCCGAATGATTTCTTTTAGTTTATTACTTTGCAATTTTGGTGTTTTGTGTACAATGAATGCCTAGATTCCAAGAGACTTGTAAAGAATCAAGGAAAAATTTCAGAAATTCTCTTCGTCGCTTGGTTCAACCAGTTAATGATGCTGTAACATGCTATTTATCATCATAAAAATAATGCCTTATTTTCGTAGAAGGCTTAATTCTGTCCATGGCTTGTGTTTGCAAAGTTTTATTAGTATTTTACCATCATCATTTATTGACTTCTCTAAACGAGTTTGCTAAATTAAAATCCCATAAAGAAAGCATGAGTAACAACATTTGTTTAGTAATTTGTGCCAAAAATTTCATACAGCTATGAATTCATCAGTTTTCGTTTCAGCCTTCAAATCTCAATGTTGTAACTTGGTGTACAGGTTCATCGATTTATTTGTTTTCTGTAATGAAATTCTCAAATTGTGTAGAGACTATAGATGCCGAGTTAAATATTATCTCACTTTTCTTCGTCTACGCAGCCACCGTAGTCGAGTGGTCTGCGGCCCGTGTTCTGTTCTGTATCGGGTCTCTGCTTGTGCAGAAAGACTGCGGGTTCGAAACCCGGCAATGAATACGAGCTGTTTCTCGTTTCACGCCGTGAGCTCGCACTTATCGGTAAGCCCTCAACTCCCCGCCCATGAACACATCCCAGGATCGTCGCATGGAGCTCACCATCACCCTTACTCTAAGAATGTTAACCTTAAGAATTTGAAAAACCAATGTACTAAATGTCTATGTACTGTGCACTTGATTGGAAATAAAGATTGTTTGTTTGTTTGTTTGCAATGTTCAGTTCACGGATCGAAAAGGAGATAATCAAAAGTTCAAAAAGTACGTTGTAGTTTTTACACATAGATTTTATTAGTTTGATAAATAGCACGTCATGTCTATAGACGAAAACAATTACCGATGTTGATGTGATCTTTCAACCATAAGAAACTTCTTTTTCTTGGCAGCTTTAACAAACTTTCACCGAACTTGCATTCATGTATTCATTCAGTTTAAATAAAATGCAAGCGAAGCCCTCATATAACATATAAATCATAAAGTACTGACTAAGCAAAAAATGTTACGAGTACTTTTGCTAACTTGTCACATGAAGTGTAAAATAACTATATTGTTGAAAATTTGAAACTTTCCAAAAACTGGTTTTTGGATTGTCTTTCACTTACTCTGCAACAAGTTTTTGAGAACAATTATTGGTAGTAATTCGGGACTTAGACGGACTGGTTACTACTGAACTAGTCACCACGAGTAAAATAAATGGAATAATCCTATTTTACAAAATAAAATAGAACACTAAGCAGTTTCCACGTAGCTTAGAGCTTAAAACTTTTCGATATCAATTGAAAGTTTTTATACAGATATTTATTGATGAACCTTGAACATCAAATAATTTCACATTACTAGTTGAATCAAAAACAAAAACAAATTTGAGGAGTCTAAATGTGATTTTTAATGATATTCATGAATAATATTTTTGAACATCAGGAGTTCAAATATCAATCCTGCTAAGAAATAACTTCTTTATGTATAGCTATAGTTTTTAAATGAGTACACTGAAAAAAATTCTCGTAATTCTTTTGACTCTTACTCAAAGCAGTCACTCTCGTGTAAAACCGTGTTGCAGTTTTAATATATCACTGTAAGATAACGCATGATATCATTCAAATATCAACGAAATACCTAGTTTCCATTACCCAAGACTTTGTGGGACTTAGAACCCCAAGGATGGTGAAACAACTTATTCCTATTGGTATATTCTACATCCTAGAGGTGCATATGTATTACAACAAATTAACCTTCAAAAGTTCAGTCTAGTACGGCATTTCAGTCATATTGCAGTTCCTACTGGCACCTCAACACGTTCCTAACGTCGAACTTTATGGTAGCAATACAGCATCACTAAAAACAACTCTTACAGAGTACAAAGGTCTGCTTTATCATAAACAAAACGTACACTTTTTGATGTATAAAAATATACATTTTTTATAAGTTAAAATATACACTTTTTTCTCGAAATACCAGGCCACCTCTTATGACCTATCAAATGATCCTGGCAATACAATTTCAGCTACCACAACAGCCCTTGCAACCAATGCACCGTGCCTGGCAATGCACCTTCAGCTACCACAACAGTCCTTGCAACCAATGCACCGTGCCTGGCAATGCACCTTCAGCTACCTCAACAGCCCTTGCAACCAATGCACCGTGCCTGGCAATGCACCTTCAGCTACCACAACAGCCCTTGCAACCAATGCACCGTGCCTGGCAATGCACCTTCAGCTACCACAACAGCCCTTGCAACCAATGCACCGTGCCTGGCAATGCACCTTCAGCTACCGAGCTTCAGTATGTCGGAAGGGTTCGACGGTGTAGCAGTAGATGTAATGTCGTTCATTCTTCTTCAGAAGTGCCGGACTTTGTTCGTTAGGAAGAAAGATCATGAAAGTTTCGGTTTTTTTTTAATCTTGCAAGTTCTCAGTCGTTGTGATTTAAGTCCAGGTCACAGCATGTTATGATGGATTGAGGTGACCTGCTAGTAGATGATTGATGTAGGTATTTTTGTCGCCTGTCGAGATTTGATGCATTGCCATGTTGACTCAGGGAAGATTTATAATCCAGTCTCTAGAATAATTATTGTGCTAGTCTGGTCACTATTTAGGTAAATTTATTTTTTTAAATAAATTTTCAAACTAAAATTCGAATTTGTCTGTGCCTATTGAGTAAATTATGTATTTTTAACCTAACATTACCTTCTGTGGATGCTGCAATCGGTCGCATGCCTGAAGAACTTGTAATGTATCCGTAATTAAATTTATCTTTTCATGAGAGTCTGACTAAATTATTAATTATTTCCCATTCATTTCTTTTACCATTCGTTGTCATTCGTATTAAATTATTTTTCAACTTCTACGATATTATTTGATTAGTATTGTACGATATGAAACTTAGAAAATAAGAAAAACATGAACAACATGAAAAACATGCAGTACTGTAAGGTTTGCTCTTTATTGCAATCATTAAAACCACTTGCCCTGCTGTGAAATTTTTGTAATCAAATAAAGAAAATGACATGTTTCAGCTTGGTTAAAATTCAAATAAATTACTTTTTGTGTGAACAGTTTTTTGAACGAAAATTCGATACTAGTTTTGTCCTACCATCAAAATCATGCCATTACAGTGTGTCTCATAATTACTCATATTTCAAGCATCAACTCGAAACCTTTAAGAGAAATTCACATGAAATATTGCCAAGTAACATCAGAATCACAATGACAGCAGACTGACGGCCTAGATTTAATTTGATGATTGACTATAACCCTGCAAGCTTTCTCTCTAAGAGCTGGTTTCCTGGTTTTTCTTTGACGGATTACTCCTGTGTGTGAGGTTTTTATTCGTAAATTTGAAAGGAGATATCTTTTAGATGACATTGAATTAACGATAGCTGGAATTAACGATAGCTGGAATTAGCGATAGCTGGTTAAATATCAGATGGTGAAAAAGATCAAAGTTACAACTGCCAACCGTTTCACCCCTTGACTCTTGGAAGCTAGGTAGCATAAGAGCTATAGCACGGAAATTATATTTGCTTGTTTTTAAAGAACTACGTTGCATTAAAATCGGATCAATTTATCGTCGTTTTGTGTTTTTATCATCGGTAAACGAAGCAATTGGTGAGATTTACGTGTCAACTCCGTTTGAAGGCCTTTAGAGAGAATCAACTTAGGCATAGCAATTGCTCGTTGAATATTCCCTCTTTACGACTCTCCTAATAATTGAATTGACAGCATTTGGCTTACATGAAACAAAATTTCACTGGAAAGCTGTTCAAACAAAGCCCCTATTTTCTGGGCTGAGTTAGATTCGGCGTCGCTATAGAAAGTTGGCTAGAATATAATTGAAGAATTTACGCTTTTATCTCAGTTTTAAAATGGGAGAACATACATATGATCACTTTGGGTTGAATGTAACTTTCCTCACGTCCGTAGCAAATCCAGATTTACAATAAAAGAATTCAAAAAGCAAAATTTTAATTTTACCATCTTGGGCAACAAATTTTTTCCATATCAGAATGAGAAAAAAATGTTTTTGTACATTCGTTCATTGAACTTCTGACGTACATGAGTTTATTTATTTTTATTTTTTGCCCCTTGAAGCATGCATTTCACTGCTTTCATGTCCTATATGTATACGATTTAAAACACTGAGTCTATGATTGTTCCCGACCTCATGTGTGCCTGTTCTGAAGTTAATTTGAATAAATAAATATTTGATTTCTAGAATAGTACCATAAAGTGACCACCGTTTTTTAGACCAGGGGCTTTTACAGATGCTTCACTATTACAACGATACGAATGATGTACTTAGATTTGCTGTTGTGTTTTGTATGACTAGAGACGGTCAGATATTACATAACTTACAAAGAAACTGCAACATAGTATCTGAGTTTAGAAGTAGAGAATGCGATTCAATTGAATTTTCTTTCACGTATTGGTCAAAAGATGACTGCTGAAATAGAGCGAGCTCTATTAATCTGATTAGTTACTGGGGTTGTTAAAATTAATTCTTCTACTTATTCATGAAATGCCACGTTAATAAAACAACACGCATTTGTAGTATAAACTTTTCCCGCAAATTATTTTTAATCTTGTTAGCTTTTATTTAGTACTTCTTTTTAAACGCTGAGTAATAAAATTATGGTAATTCAATTAACGGGGTGTATATAAACCCTAACAAATAAATCCCAATAATGCTAAGGCTTAGTAACTTTATTCATGTATAATGTTGTATCAGAGCTTTCTGTGTTTACTCTGAGTGAAATTGACAATAATATCACTGTAGTAAAAGCCAGGTTTTCAATTGCAATATTTGAGCACAATTCCTATACATTTTTACTAAGCCGCCTCATTTGTTAGTGGTGGTTACACAGAACTATTTTCGTAAAAAATTTCGAGATGAATTCACTAACTGCAGAGACTAGGGCAGTACATGTATTGCAAGTGTAAACTTACACTAAAATACGGACGCACCATGCTTCGCATAGCTAAACGAGTACTGCAGTAACTAAAGAGTGTCATTTTAATGTTCATCTAAACTTTAATCTTGTTTACATGCATGTTTAGTTCATTTAGCTCCATCTACCTTCAATAAATATCTATGGTAAATTAAGGGACATAAATTATCCTCTTGGAATATCGTCTTAGAAATCATCGTTTTTAAATAATGCCGGGTGAGCAGTTTTTTACTTTAGCTGAGCGGCAGACATTAATGATTGCAGTAGCAATTACATACTTATTAAATTCCAAATTAACTGCAACCGAAGCACTGCATTTTAGGAACATCTCAATAAAGGACATAAAAAGTTAACTCGCCACAAGTTTTGCCCATTTAACATTTTTGATACACTCAACTGCAACATAAGACCCTTGCTAGCAAGTCAGTCAGCTAATTTCCGTAAAACTTTGCTGCATATTTTATCAGGTGGTTTTGACATTAGAGTATTACACAAAGTACATTCGTTCAAATTTCTTTTCTTTCCCTCGTGAATGTTCAAGTTAAAGTTAAAAACCTTAAAATCGAAGGCAACTGTGCAGAAATCAGTAACACATTTACCTCACTCACCATGGCTGTAAATATTCATCGTATAAAAGTTATACCTATCGCTATAAGAAGAACATACACATTTTTCTTACTAATATACAAATTTTTGCTATTCTCATGCAATGCCTCAAAAGTATGACTACCAGTATATTAGTTAAAGATATCTCAAACGACATAAACAGTTAAAATTATGAGAAAAACCTGTTTTAAATTTACTACCACTCCCAACAGTCCTTATCGCCAGACACAATCTTCGATTGATTAATGAATCACTCCGGCTTGTTCAACACAAAATGAATACGTTCTTTTAAAAGATACTTATATCACAAATAGTTCAGCTTAATTCTGAAGTTTCCCGTGAATTTGAAACTAGTTCAAGCTTAGCCCCTACGTTGTATGTTAACGAAGGAGCTGAAATTGAGTCAGTACACACATTTGAGGTGCCGACAACTGTGCTTATTTTCACGTCACGGTTCTCTAGAATGATAATCAGTATGGAATTTCAAAGAAATTGCTAGCTTACGCTCTCCGCAATTTGCCGAAACTGAAGGTCACACACATTGTGAGGATAAAAAGTATTCTACAAACGACAGAAAACAGGAAATTGGTGCATTGAGCTATCATGTATAGATGTCTTAACATGCTATTTGTTTTGGACATGCTTATATTTAGGAGTTTAAATTATTTTGGCGTTCAGTAGCAGTGGACATTGATTCTCTCGAACAAACAAGCCAACGTATCAGAATATCAGCTACGCATGGGAAAGAATAAGTGTAAGAAATTGTCTAATTATAATTATAATAAAATACTTTTTCCCCATTGAACGGTAAATATATTGATTTACCATTCAATTCGATTCTTCTTTAATTTTTCGATTTACAAATTTCAATCAACTAATATTTTTTCCAATACTTTCAGAAAAGTCAAACTATTCAGTTATAAAAGATTCAAAACCATTCATACAGCTTACTGTTTTTCTTTGAGCTAGTCGTTAGATAAAATACAGAATGGAAGTTTTGTATATATTCATGAAAAATATTCATTTAAAACACAATAATTCGTCGTAAATCTTTCTACCATTCGTCTATATAATAATTTAAAATTAACCAAATCTAAACTGTGGAATTTCCTCGTGAACAGTCTACTTATAAAAGTATGTTACAATGTCTACAGCATGTTTTTGCTCGTTGAAAGGTCAAGGTATTTATACTGCAAAGTAAAAGTCATTCTTGGTATATTCAAGTCTAAGGGACATCATCATACACTATATATGTATGTACTTTATGAATGTACATACTGTACGTACAGTATGAATATTGAAACTGGTCGTTATAAATACTGTTTACAATGTACACGTATGTATTACCCTACTTGAAACCTGTCCGCAAGAGTGGTAAAGAATAATAGAACATTTAAGCGATTGAAATTATTAATTAGAATCAATAATGACATTAATCCTGATGAAGAACAACCTAACACGGTCTAGGGACCCTTACTGTTGCCGTGTGTTGGCTGACCGACTCTCATCATATTATGATGGATTTCAATAGATTGCCTGCACTTTTTGATATGATGGTATTTTTCGTACAATATTTCATGTGCCAAAATTAAGAGTCCTCTTTGAAGAAAAAGAAAACTTTGTGACTTTAAAATTCATTTCTGTTATATATTCTGCAAAGAATGCAAAGCTTCTTTAGTTTTTAGTTTTTCGTTAGATATTTTTCATAATACGTCGTTTTGGATAAATGGAAAACTTGGTCAGCACAGCATTAAAGTCCTGAAAATTTAATTTTATGTGCTCTCAATTAATCTCGAGTAAATAAGTCATTAAATAAAGCAAATGTGCAACTAATTACAAACTAAGCTATTGTCGTAAAGAATTATTGCGAAAGTTTATGTATATGAAATTTATGTCGAGGGAATTGATGGGTATTGGAAATCTCGCAATTTTTGTTCTAGTATTTTATTTGTTAAGTTCATACATAACAGATCAGTAATTAGAGAGTCAGTGCTTAAGAGTTTTCAATGAAACACTGTACGAGTTTCAAACAACAGATGTATGTTGTTTGAGGACTAACACGACTATGTTTGCTGTACGTGGAGGTGAAGCAGTCGACTCAGTGTGGAAACTAAAAATGATGGACAATAAAATAATGTTGAAGCAATAATACAGGGTGTCTCAAAAAAATGTACTCACCCTTTAACCGTTGCTAACATGCTGTCTTCTTTGTGTTGCAGGTGTGAGGTTCGAACCTTTGCAAACATGATTCTTTAATCACATTTAATCATGTTCGCAAAGGTTCGAACCTCACACCTGCAACACAAAGAAGACAGCATGTTAGCAACGGTTAAAGGGTGAGTACATTTTTTTGAGACACCCTGTATGTGGGTTAGGAGCTCACGCAGAGATCATGTGGCGCTACGGTCTTGGCGCTACGGTCTCTTTTTCAAAATTAATATTATTGTTGCCTTTACAACGTTGTTGATTGAAGAAAATATTTATGAGAAACACCATCAAATTATGTTGTACATTACATCATGTTAAATTTAAGCTCCAAACTTATTGGGAGTTAGTAACGTTCATTTTCCTTAGTATAAATGGAATTAGTAGATTTTCTCTCGAGGCCAAAAACACTTGTGAGCCAATAAGCATTCTGATAGTTCTGCGATCAGAGTTACTCACCATGTATGTTCGTTTATGCTGTACCGTTTTGTTCAAAATCAAGAGCGAAATTGAAATACAATTCACCTGTGATTCAGCTAAAAATATGTCATACACTTTTGACACAGTTGCAAGGGTTTAATGTATCCTAAAATAAATGATAAACAAAAAATATTATATTTACTTATGAAAACGACAATACAACACTAAAATTGGGAAATGAAACAAAATGACATTGTGTGAGTTTGCATGTTTAAAAACGAAACGCATTTTTGTTTCGTTGCTCACTTTTGCTCCTATTACAAATATGTTGGATCATTTTGTGGCACCTCGTAGATATTTGTAGGTTGTAAATGAGTCTACAGTATTGTTATTGTAGGACGCTGTAACCTGAATCCAGAACATCGAAAAATGGAATTCGGATTTTCTGGTTGTATCATTGAGCTTCTGTTCCCAACATGACGGTCCTGCTTCATATCAACACTTATGTCATATTTATATTAATATCTCTGGCATATTAAGTATTTTTTATGTTGCCTCACATCATCATATGAAGGGTCATTATATGTATTATTCACTCATATTTATCTATACGTGTCTCAGAACTGATATTTTTTGGGCAGAAAATAGTTGTCGGAGTGATGTTGTGAAACTAAAATTTATTATTTTAGCTTCGAAAGTTTATTTACAAAACCAACCACTGAAAATTAAATTAGTGCAGGTTTGTGTAGATTTTGAAATCTAACAACGCCGAAAAAAATTGACAGCGAGGTAAGTGTAAGACTTCATAGTCACAATTTAAACTTTAGGTTATGATAAATCTAATTTCATCTATCACAACCTCTCTAAATTTTATCTATTATCACTTCTCTGAATTTGAATTACCATAACCTCACTGAATTTGAAATATCGCAGAACAAAATTTTTATTCTCACGGGAGAATAACACTGTAGATTATAACCGTAGAAGATCAGTAAGTTTTTTCTAAACATTGCAGAAAAATTATTACATGAATAATTGCAAAACTTGAAACACTGGTTGAATTTGGAAATTTCAGGATTTTGTGTAAATGGGATGCTCAAAATAAAATATAAAAAGATTAAAATTAACTCAATTTTAGAAAATATATGCACTCTACAATGGGTAACTTCAAATACCTGTTAACATAGTCATTAAGGTCTTTTAATTTTGCCCTTCTATATAATTGCTTGCACATAATTGTCCACTTTCAAGATCTTCAACCTCTCTGTGTGATTTTTCAATACAATTTCGTATATAAATGCAATTTCGTGAATAAATGTTATTTTTAAGTAAATAAGACGAGTATAAAATTCTACTGTCACAGTCAATGATTTACGAGGTAGAGATTCTACCCTATAGGTAGAAAATCCATTGTCAAAAAGATTCAAATATTTAACTCTACATGTATGATGAGTTTTATTTCACCCATGTCAGGTGATCAGCTTTTTAGTTAGCTAAAGCTAATTTTCTTTTATTATTTTTGTGAATGGAGATGACAAATGAAATGCAGATGTTACCTACCTGATTTACGCCATTATAATTTTAGACAGCATGGGACTTGGGTAGCAACTCAAGAATGAACTAAACGGCTCTTTCTTGTTGCTAAATTCTATATTAATAAAGTATTTATTTGCATACATTCCTATATTTTTTGTTTACATTAATCTGAAGAGCCATTTTTTAGTACCTAAAGCTAAATTTGGGCTACTTATTTTGGCCAGGAATGACGGAGGTGAAAGTTATCGAAATGATTTGAGTACTGTTCCATTTTTTCCTATAAATTCTGCTTTACTTATGTTCAAGGTCAGTTTTCTATTATGTGAAACTCATTTCTGGTGACTACTTTTTATGGGTGAAGATGACGGAAGTCGATGTGGATATTCTACTGACGGAGGCTCCGGAAACAAGAGACCAAGCGTCGCTCTTCGAAGAGGTAGCAGCAGCGAGAAACCTAACTCGACTCGATGATGACTTTGGGAAGCTTAAGGGAAACATGGACGTCTTCTTTCTCCTCGTCATATCCTTCAATTGTTTCTGTGAGTGTGGGGATTTCCTCTAATTTTGTTTAAGCTCACCGTAGGATACAGAGATATCGACGCGCTTGCTTTTTTGCAGGACACCAAAAAAAATCTCGCTTCTCTTACTATAACTAAGATATTTTTGTGCGTCATGCACTGATTTTAAGCTGAGAATTTAGTTAGATTATATAAAATTAGAAAATTTTCTTCAGAATATTATTTTCTTTACTGCCACATCTATTTCTCATCTCTCGACTCAAGGATTTTAGATTTTTTTTTAGATCTTAACGTCCATGGTTGAGTATACTGATAAAGTTCTCAAATTTCATCACTTCTGGAAAGTCATAATAGAAGATATTTTTCAGGAAATTATCGAAGCCGTTCATCAGGTTCATGATCCTCCTACTTGTACATGTTTTCGTATTGGATGAATTCTTTCAGTTTAATTTTTCGCTTTCAGATACATCATTTTTTCTTGACTCGGGAATGCATAAAGCTTTAGGTTAAAATACAAGGAGTCTCTGAACTGATATGGTTTTTTTACGTGATAAGAAGTTAGCCTTGGCATGAAATTCTAGGTTAAAATGATAAGAAACTGAGTCGATACTGATGTCCACTTTGTGGATTTAATGTGACGAAAAGATAGTATAGAGATGAATCTCTTGCTTAAAATAATAAGTGTCTTTCAGTCGACATTAGATCTAAAATTTCTTGCTAATAAAAATATAGGGAATGCATTTCAAAGTTAAGGTTCGAAACTGCACTTCAAATACAGCAACAGACCTTGAAGAAGTCTGCCACTTCATGGCTGTCAGTCGGATGATTGAGCTCAGACAAAGCTAGTATTTTAGAGTTCATTCATGCTTGAGTCAAGCACATCAAATTACTCACACGTCTTCTCTGCACGGCAGATGCTTAACAATTTTTGCGTCAATAAAAGTGTTTACGTCGTTAATATTGTCTGGAGCAAATGTTGTTCGGTGTCAGAAATGCGATTATTATTCGTATATTATTCTCTATTATATTATTTTATGATCCACACTAATGGATGCGGAGAGGAAAGCAAAAAGACTATAAAATAGAAGAAAGGCCAAGAAGGTGTCATCTGTTGGGTATGATAATTTTTCGTCGCACATCGCATCTCGTTAATTATTACGGAATGTTTCTTCTATGGAAGTTCAATTGAAAGTTTATCTCTATTTGATGCATGAGTAATATTTTCGCTACATTTAAAGCGACACATATTATTGATAATTGTTTGAAGTGGTACTATACTGACTCCTACAAACTTACCGCAAATGATTAGGCTGTTTTATGCCATTTTTTCTACATAATTCTCTCAAGTTACTGAAATGAGAAGAATTTTTTAATAATTCTATTTCAAATTCCTACTTAGATTTTTGATTTGGTTAAAGTTTAGAAAATGACTACGGCAAACCAAAAACTCAATCCCGTTTTCTACAAACCGATTTTAAATTACCACTATGGTATCGTTTGGGTCACTGTCTTGCAAGAAGACCCAACTTGGTTTTAAGTTCAGTGAACTTGCATTTGATGATACATTGTTTCCCCAAAATTTTATGCATTTTATGCTATTTATTTTTTAATTCCATCAAGTCCATTTTAATTTAATTCCATCAAGTCCATTTTAATTTAATTCCATCAAGTCTATTTAACAGTCCAAACTATAGTCTTCACCAGCGTAACACTCTTTTTGAACTGAGATCTTTACGAGCTTCCAAATAATATGCAAAAACTGGGGAAACAAAATTACTTCAGTTTTTGCATGGGAATAACAAGTCAAGTTACTATCAGAAATTAAAAATTTAAATAAGTATAAGGAAATAAAAATACCTACGTGTCTTTCGAGGGCAATTTTTGATAACTTTGAAAATACGGTTATTCATTCGAGGTCAAAAACTTGAAAACAATCTTACTAAATATGAAGCTCTTCTTACTTTAATATTATTTCAAGAGGCTTTATAAGCATTTTAATTGGGGTTGGAAAGTGGTGTTGTCAGCTCATGAAGAATTCAGAACCTTAACAATTTTAGCTTTGTAAAATGAGAGAAAGAGGCAAGAAAAATTGAATGTTAAAACACAGGCTACGGGTTTTGAAAATATAAACAGTACATATGGAGGATAATTTTTGCATACCCCAAAGATTTAGTTCTTCATGGACACCCTTTCTTAAATTTTATGTGTTCGGGTTGAAATTCGTCTCGTATTTTAGCCAGATGGAACAGTAAAATTTAATGTTTCAAATTATGAACAAAAAACTTCTGAAAATACCTCTTCCATCGAGTGCTTATTTGAGCGCAAGGAGACTCGTGCATCATTCCCAACAGCCTTTAAAGTTTTTTACAATAGTCACATAGTATGCTTTCAGCAACTTTTCATATTTTTGGGGATTCTACATGAAACCTGCGTCTCGTAGCTCCGTGTTTGCCATTAGTCAATTGACGTCAACCACGGACTTCATTTAGATTTCACAACGCAATTGCGAGCCAAATCCTGTTCTTCAACAAAAACTTACATCGATAACCTAAACAGGTTCTTTTGCAGTAGCAACAGGAGAAGATCTGTCTCTAAAGTACAACGTTTGTATCAGTAATCTACGTAAACCGCAGCAGGCAATGTGAATGATGTCATTTTGATCTTCCGTTCTGTGGAATTCGTGGTCATCTGAACTAAATTGTAATTCAGTGCAAGAAACTCTTCGTCGTGGACTCAACTCTGATTTGGTTGACCAAGTCCAGCATCCCTCGGATCGTGGGAGAGCAAGAAACCACACTTTTTCCATCCTAATTTGATGCACGACACGCAAAGTCCATTTTATTCGTGCTCCTATTCATACTTTTGTTGGCATCCTGTGTAAAACAAATCAAATGGTTAGGATTCTCCTAAAGTCTTTAACTTAGTGTGCGTAGGCTTACAAAAACATTGCATAATCAAATTTTTACTCTATTTGTAATTATGGAGGAATTGGTCTCTAATTTAAATTGAAATATATAGCAGATCAAGATTGGTCACTTCATTTTTTTGTGGTCTGGAGGAGGCAGCCAAGCAAGTAGCACACGTGCAGGTATCATATGTTGCTCCCATATATCCATGATTACAAGTTTTATTTGCATGTGTTTTAACATATGACAAATTATCAAAATATTTTTAAAATGATTTCATGATAACTTAGATAATTCGTGAGATTAGAACTGAGTTATTACCATTTCTGTGGCATAGTTCATTCAATGAGACGTGTGACCAGCATCGTGCATTTCAGAAAGTCATTCTGATGTGACTTCTCTTTTAGCTTGTTTAGCCTCACAGTCTCGTGCACGCTGTACCTAATTTAAACCCGCTTCATGCTCGTTAGGTATTTTTATCATTTTTTTCTATGCTTTATCTTGTGCCTGACAGAGCCAAGCCATTTTTAAAACTTGATCTGGATCTCTGCCTGTCTATGGAAGAATGATCTGTGCATATGTTTTGTCGGAGCTCCGAATTTTATTATTGTAACATTTTTCACGTCAGAATATGGACAACACTGAGTCTTCACTGATCAGACATGATAACATTACGCGTCTGGAACGTGATTTTTTTTAATCTACCGGCTTTCAATAATTATTACTTCTGACTCAGCCCTTAACATTAACATCGTATCAAAGAGACTTATACAAAGAAATAAGTGCATGACAAAGTATTTTCCTGGACTAGCTTTCTGGTCACATTTCGCACGCAAAAATCGGTGCAAAAATTTTACAATTTAATTTTTTCAATTCAAATACAAAAACGCTTGCAATTAAGAGTGTACACTGTATGGGTGGTGCTTACGAGTGTTCATACATCACGTATATATAAAGCTCCTGAACTCATGTGTATAACGTGATATTTAGCTTAAAGAGAGTCTGCTTACTGATGTACCTCCGACCGTGCCATCTTCATGTGACCGTGTCTGCTTACTCCACAACTTCTTGTACATCAAAATCCTTCAGTAGCAGCCAACGTAGAAGGCTTCAACTACGCAACAATTGCCGTAAACGCTCACATGAACTTGAAAGCACATGTCTCGGCAGCTCAAGAGATTTGAAAAAGTCGATTTAATGGTACACTGGTAATATAACGGGTATACGAGTTTTATTAGTACATTACAGTGGGTTATTTAATAATTTCTATTTCAATTTCTCTCTTTTGTCGGGAAGATTTTGCGTCGATTGAACCTCATTGCAGGCTAGTATCATAGTTTTAATTATTGTTTTTTCTATCGAGTTATATGCTTTTGAAGATACTCAAGGATATTTGTCTACGGTCTCGCTATTGTAATAGCAACGGCTGTAAAAACTAAACTCATATTTTGCACAACCTACCATCTTTTAGAACATATACATAGATTTTTTGTAGTCTCCATTCTCTGCTAAATCAGCAAGTAATTAACTCAATTCAGGTTTCAGGATCAACAGTTTTTTGAGCTATATTTGGTTGCCACAGATATTTTCAACAGTCTTCCTTATTATACTGCGTCATATTTATTTTTTGAATTCACAGAGCCTTGAGAAGTAAAATACGTTTGTACATGTACTTCAAACAACTAAAACACTAGTCACTTTCCTGAAATTTTAGCGTGATATACAAATAAAATAAATTTTTGCATCTACTTCAAGATTTACAAGTAATTAAATGAATAGTTATTGTATTCCCATTCACAACTTATTCACCGTCCTTATGCATTTGTAAACCGTATTTCACCTGTATACCCATTGCGCATACCTTGAAACGAAGTGTTCTTCCCAATATCAACAATGTACAAACTACCTGATGATCATCCTGATATGGGACTTGGGTATGAACCCAGAATGGATCAAACTGCTCGTTTCTATTGCCTTATTCTTCTAAATCATAATTTTGTTCTCTGATGTTATTTTCCACGTCGACTTTGGACCTAACACTTGAATTTACTCGACTTTTTCATCGTGCAGTTCTACAAGCAGGCTTTGCCTTCCTCGAAGTCGGCGCAGTTCGCTCCAAGAACGCCACAAACATCCTTATCAAAAACATGCTTGATGTTTGTGAGTAAATTCAGTAACCTGCTTGATGTTTGTGAGTAAAGTCGATAACAGGCTTGATGTCTGTGAGTAAAGTTAATGACATGCTTGATGTCTGTGAGTAAAGTCAAAGACATGCTTGATGTCCGTGAGTAAAGTCAATGACATGCTCGAAACTGTAAGTAAAGTCAATGCTTAATTTATTCACCAGTTATGTAGAGTAGGATATTGGTCATGCTGGTAAAAGAAAAAATTTCATGAGAGTTTGTACGTTTATAAAGCATCAAGTACATGTTGCTAATAAAACTGGGATTTATGTAATGGTTTGCTATATTTTAGATATGACAAGTTATCCATGTAAAACTGATAGATTTATATCAATGCCTAAGACCTCTTGTAAGAAATACAATATTATATAGTAAAAATGCAATAAAGTGTAAAGAAGACATTGGTTTTCCCCGTATACATTTTTTGTTTACATATAAATTCGATGTGAGACATACAAGAAGCCAACCCACACCAAATGCAAACAAAACTCCAACAACGGGGAAAATGATATGGTCTATCAATGGTAAAAAATTAATATACGTAAATACTTAACAGTTCTTGGTGCGATTGCATTCTGGCTCTTTGGATACGGGATTGCCCACGGTGAGGGCAATGGAGTGATTGGCACTACGCACTGGGCTATTTACGACTTAGATGACATAGAATTGGCCAAGTGGTTCTTCCACTTCGTGTTTGCTGCGACAGCCGCCACCATCGTCTCTGGATCCGTGGCAGAGAGATGTGCTTTCAATGCCTATTTCATCTACTCCATGGTTCTCACTGGTGAGTCTTAACCATGGTTCTCACATCTAGACTAAATTTCTCAAGTTTCTACTTTTTCTATAATAAATACTGACAATAGCTGTCATGCGCAAGACTTGTATATCCTACCAAATTCCACAAGTTTCTGGAAAACAGGACTGATAGTTATAAAAATAATGATAATAATAACAATCGCTCGCCAGGCTTCGTATATCCTGTGGTGGCTCACTGGGCGTGGAGCAACGACGGGTGGTTGGGGGTCACCAGCTATCACGACTTCGCAGGCAGCGGGGTGGTGCACCTGACAGGAGGCGTCTCCGCTCTTGTTGGCGCCCTGATGTTGGGGCCAAGAATTGGACGCTTCGAGGACTCCAGTCAAAGACCCTGTTTGACATTGACAGGCCACTCTGTGCCGGTGGGGGTTCAATTTTTGATGTATTTGAGAGAGGTCCTCTGTATTTGAGAACGGTCCAAAGTCTGTGTGTGGCCCACCTTGGAGAGAATAGTTTGAGCAAATGATCATAGATCAGTGAAAGAGCTGAAACAACTGTTGAAACGTGAACGGAACAGACAACCTCAAGAGATACGTCATGCCGCTGTTGAAGCACTTTCAAAGAAATTGGAAGAAATCGTAAGCAAACAAAGTTCTGTTAAAAAAATTGCACTCATCATCTTTGTAAATTTTGCCATCCTGTGCATTACTTTCATATGATTGTTATATGTTTGTCTAGATTCACACAGAACAATAAATGAGTCAGAACTTTTATTTTACCCTATGTACGAATATCAGCCGACGTTACAAAGTCTCCAGTATGTTTTTGAAATTGCTGGACGCACGCACGACATGCCTGTTCGTTGCTGGAATGCAGCCATATCTTCAATACACTTTAGAAGTAACTGAGGAATCACTTCGATATGATTTACTATGACTTTGTGTTTTATTACTGTAATTTGAGACTATAACTACAGAGTGTCTCAAAAAAATGTACTCACACTTCGAATGACGAGATCCTTTATTTATGAACATACAGTGAAAAAGAATAACTTCGAATACAGAAGACAAATGTGATTAAAGAATCATGTTCACAAATGTTCGAATTGATGACCATTATTGTCCAGATAACGCTGATAACGCACACCAAGGGTGCGTTACATTTACATTTTTTTGAGACACCCTGTATTTGTTCAGTAGCACCCAAATTTGTTCTTTATTGAACTTAAAAACAATAACTATAGGTACAGTGGTGTCATGATTCATTCATAATCATACCTAAAAATAATAACCATACCTACATTGGAGTCAGGATTTGTTCTTCATTGTGCATAAAATCTCGTTTAGGTTATCGGTAACGCTGTTTGCTTTGTGTAACTCAAAACTTATCGTCCTCCCAAGCTTGCTGGGCTTGGTGGCTTCATATTGCTGTTCGGCTTCTTGTCTTTCAACGGTGGCTCGCAAGGCTCCATCAGCCACCCAGGAGACGCCGCTGCCGTGGCTAGGGCTGTGGTCAACACCATCATCGCCGGGTCTTCGGGAGGCATTTCCGTCCTTGTCGTTTACAGGCTCTCAGACACTCACGCTTGGTCCTTCCTCATGACTCTCAATGGCTCCCTCGCGGGAATGGTTAGTAAGGGCCTTCAGTATGCTAACCATAGTCCAGGTTCATTACGCGTTCAATTTCTCGAAGTTTTTGAAAATTTTAATGCAGAGTTTTTGAAAATTATAACAAGTAACGAACTTGAACGTTTTCGTGAGTTTGAGAAATTAGAAAAGATATACCGAAGCTACTTAAGGCAAAATTATTTCTATGGTATTCAATGGCTCTGTGGAAACTTCTGTAAAACTTGATACAGAATAGAGTGAAGGTTTTATTTTCCGGGTGACACTTATTAAGGTCCTGCGTATTATTGTAGGAGTCCCTCTATGTAGCATTAGAACGGTTTAGATGAAGCTTAGTTTGTCATTTTGTTCATTATTACCATGGATCTTCATTTCTCCATCCACGAAAAGCTTGAATGTATGTCATTTTAATTAGGTTACTTGCTAACGTAGAACAGTGAAAACGGGAATGCTGTTTCTGTGTCAATTAGTAGGAGCACACTGAGGACTAGAATCAAGCAGTTAGGGAGAACTCGGAACTTTGTAATGCAGTGTAAAGTAGTAGGATAATATTTTCTTTTGTATTAAAATAACTGGAAATTTGGAAAACCTAAGCGAAATAAAATGAGATTGAAAAATGTTCGGCTGATGTCAAATTAATGTAAAATTTGCGCTTTAGAAGTTATGAAAGTTTAAGTGCATGTTCGAGGGCGTGTAGCTTACCGGAGAGTTAGCAAGTCAGAAAAACAATGATGAAAACGTGAATTTAATTGAACTTTCAATCTCTTTGACAGGTTTGAAGCATAGAAAACTTTGATACTGTAAAATAAGGCTACTTTATAAAATTATTGGTTTTGCTTACGAAATTAGAGTTAAATGAAGCTATATGAACGTAGAATATGAGAGAAAGATTTCAACGAAAAACTGCATTAGATTTATAAAACCGAGTAGATGATGATCAAGATTTTAATTTCCTTAAATTAATTACTATTTTCCGATAAAACCTTGAGCTGATTGCCAAAGTTTTAGTAGAATAATTGCAATAAATAAGCAATACTTGCAGAAATATTACATTTGTAACTCACCAAAAGTGTCAATTATCTTTAAAGATTTTCTTCGATATTATTTTTTCTTAGAAACTAAACTCAGATGTCTATCAGTGAAGTTTTAAAAAAAACATTGCACATATTGCTGTAAATCGTTCTTATACATCCTTTACTAATTTTTTTCAAAATCTCTTTGATAACCAAAATTGACAAGAATCGTTTTAAAATATAACTAAACAATTTTCTAATACCTAATAATAATAACTAACTAATAACTTTCATAATGACTTTTACTTGAACTAATGATGATTTTGCAAAATTGGACTACGTACTAACTTCTCGTGTGTTGTGCCAGGTATCCATTTGCTCAGGCTGTGATGCACTGCAGCCGTGGGGGGCGTGCGTCACGGGCCTCATTGCTGGTCAAATCTTCCTCGGCTTCCACTACCTCATGATCAAGATCAGAAGTTAGATTATACATCATTTTTGAATGAAAATAATGCCAGTTGGTTAACTTAATTTAGGATTGAGTAATGATACTAAGTTGATACATTCAGAATCATACATCTTTTTAATTTAACAATTTTACTTTTCTGAAGGATTTTACTAGTCAATAATTACTTGGAGAGAAGAATCAGTTGACATCCTAACGTAGAGCCAATAATTTTTAAAGTTACATTTCACCTATATGATCCGGTGCATTTTAAGTATCTGTATTGTTTACATTAAATCTTGAAAAGTTTGAAGGTTTTTAGTGTGACTAAAGGTAAGTGTAATAGAACATTATTTTTCAAATCCAGCAAGACTTCAAATTTGAAAGCGTCCAACATATTCCTTCTTCGTTAAACAAATTGAAAATTCCTTAATGGCTAGTGATCAGAAAGTTTGATGATCGATATTGATTTGCAGTACTCAGAAGAAATAAAAAAAAGTTGTTTACAAAAAGGTTCCAAAAATGTTTATGCTTCACAAATTCATTCGATTCATAAGGACAAATATATTCTTGCACGAAGGCAATAGAGACCTCCATCTAGAGGTGAAAAAGGATCTGAAAATATGAATAGGATCAAAAAATACGTGGCCACGAGTAATTTTCTCAACCCATAGGATGTATTAAAATTTCAGGATTGCAAATGAAAGGTTTACTTTAAGATGTTTCAACACTACTGATTTGAGTGTTGTATGCATTCAAAGTTCTTTCTTTTCTACTAAATACATATGAATTTTCTAGAAGCCCTTTTTAACTACAGATATATGTTAAATTGTTAGAAAAATGTAGCACTAATTATATTGCAAGTGTCGTAAGTAACATTATCATTTTAAAAAAAAGTAGAATGTTCACACAGACTCCACCAACGTGGGGCTTCAACATTAAATAGTTCATATCAGCCTGTGTGAAATGTTTCCAGTACACTCTTTCCGATGTTTAATACAGGGTGTCTCAAAAAAATGTACTCACCCTTTAACCGTTGCTAACATGCTGTCTTCTTTGTGTTGCAGGTGTGAGGTTCGAACCTTTGCGAACATGATTCTTTAATCACATTTAATCATGTTCGTAAAGGTTCGAACCTCACACCTGCAACACAAAGAAGACAGCATGTTAGCAACGGTTAAAAGGTGAGTACATTTTTTTGAGACACCCTGCATTTTTGGAATGTTGCCGTTGTTTTTCATTTGTCTCACAAGAACTCAACGTATTATTTTGTAGTTGATGACCCCTTGGACGCGGTGGCAGTGCACATGGGAGGCGGCATGTGGGGCCTTATAGCCACTGCGTTTTTTAAAGACGACGGCATCGTCTATGGCAAATCCGAGGGCCTCGATGTCCTCCTCTGGAACTTCGTAGGCCTCTTGTCGATCGTGGCTTGGGCAGGCGGTTTGTGCTTCGTGATGTTCGGAGCCATGAGGGCTCTAAACATGCTCAGGGTTCCTGAGGAAATGGAAATAAAGGGTAGGAATACTTTGAATATTTTTGTATTCGTTATCTTAAATTAATTTGTTAGCCTGATGACGATAAATTCATGAGAAAAAATGGATGTGCTTATTCCATGTCTCTTAGTGGCCTAGTGATCAGGAGAACACATATTCCTGCCCGTGTCATACTAACACGGAAATTCAAAAGACGATTCTGTTGAGGCCCACGTTTATACAAGTGTGTGAGTGTAATTACCATCTAGGCATCAGGAGTATGATAACTGAGAAGCTCTCCTTCCTGTAAGCACTATACACACCCTTTTGTACATGCTACTCTCCTAAACATCGAAGAATATACCACGATGAGTTAATATTTTATGTATTTGTTTGGAGCACTTTTACTTAATAAAATATTCTTTCACTCTCGTGGCGTAAAGGCCCTGATTTTCTACAGTTGTATTAAGAAAGAAAGCTTATGTAAAGTTATTTATGTTCAAAGACTGGACTAAGTGAAGCTAAATTATGTGAGGTAACGGCAAAGGCAGGAAATATTCATCAGGATATGGAGTGTAGAATTCGATAGAAATTGCAGGAACTGAGTAGGAACTGTTGGTAGAATAGGAATATTAGAAACTGAGTACAAATTACTAGTAGAATAGGAATAGCAGAAATTGGATGGGAATTGCAGGAACTGGTAGGAAATGTTGGTAAAATAGGAATATTAGAAACTGAGTACGAATTACTAGTAGAATAGGAATAGCAGAAATTGGATGGGAATTGCAGGAACTGGTAGGAACTGTTCATAGAATAGGAATTACAGGAATGGAGTAGGAGTTGAAGGAAATGGGTAATACTTGTTCGTTGAATATGAATTGCATACGATTTACATCAGCACGAAGAACGATTTTTTAAAATTTATTTTGCCCTTAATGCCACTGTCAAACCTCTCTTCTGTTACTTTTTTCCTCGAAAATCCCTCTATTAAGATTTTTCTCTCGATTTTACTTTCCCATTCCTGCATGATTCGTTCATCGAACCTCACACCAACCCTGTGTCCCTGTGAAGGCATGGACATCCTGAAGCACGGGGAGCCCGCCTATCCAGCGGACGCATGGATTGAGGAACAATACTACTCAAAATTTTATGAGAAGGGCGGACGACCGACTCCGAGGCGTAACAGCTGTGAGTTACAGTCCTTTTTCATAAGAAAGACGCTATTTGACACTAATGCCATGGCCATATCAAAATATGAGCGTACGTACGTTTGTAAGTAAATTTGTACAGTGTTGTTTGCTAATAGAACATTGACTCTGAAGAGTGTCCATCTGCCCTCACTTGTGTCCGAAAGAACCTGTTGTGAAGAGCTATCGTCCGTTTATTTTGTCCACATTTACCGTCCATTTTACCTCCAAATTCAATGTCTTTTATTGTATTTCTATTTGAGTTATTAATGTGTTACATAGATCAATGTCAGTGCAGATTCATTCCAAATTTTTACCGTTGGTATATGAGTCGATCAATTTTGTTTTACTCCTCATCATTTATTTCAGAATTCTGGTCTCCCTTTTATTTTGCATTTACCTTTGCATCTCACCTACCTTTTACTTCTATTGCTCATTCCCCTCCCTATGTATTTTCTACGATGTCATTTTTACCAAGTCTTCATTTATTCCCTCATCTTAAAATCCTTTTTCCAACCATCGTCATTTTCCCGTAAGATCTCTTTTCCAACCGCTGTAATTTTCCCTCACAAACTTTGACTTCCTTGCAGCACTGCCATTCCAAATGATGGGACCTTTAGGAATCACTGCATCCTCTCCAGGCGCACCCATCAGCCCCCCTGTGGACGTACTCCGCTGCACAGGCACGACCCAAAGCTGCTTCTACCCTGAGAAGACGAGGCAGAGTCCTGCGTATTGGTCCATGCATGATTATAGGTACTGTTTTATCTCTTTAGTCCTCTTCTGTAATGTTAAAGTAGGTATTAAAGTATTAAATAAAAGGTACAAGGCTTTTTGCATGCTTTTATATGCAACTTTACAGGACAAAATGGACACAGTAAGTTGGGTGATATTTAACCTGAAATAAGTTCATGTCACACGAATGCTTGATACACAAAACTTAAGCCCCTATGGCCTGTGAAAAACTTATTACATACACTTCGTCTGTGGTGAGTATCCCAATATCAATATCTCAGGTGCTCAGAGCTGGTAAATAACAATGAAAATAAATGGAATATTGTTTTCTCGTGTGGATTTGCAGCACAACATTTAGAATCGCTGACAAATGTGCTGAAAGCATTTTTCCAAATAATGATACTTCTGTAAATTAGTAGCCCTCTTATTCCTTTCTCCCTGTTTCTAACGGTCCTGGGTATAATCTACGGATAGCATAATGTAGTCAAATCCTTTCATGGTTCCTCCCATACTTTTAGCGTTTACTTTGTTTTTTAATATGATTCTTCTTTAAGGCTTGTACGCTAATAAAACCCTTTCCAGGGTGAGTAAAACTTTATACCTGTATGCATGTATAATCTAACCGAAAGAACACTCGTGCAGGTGGAGAAACAGTCCATCCAATTGCAACGTGGTGGAACTGCAGCATACGGAACCAAGTCACATGCAACGTAAAAATGGCAAGAAATCCTACACCAACCAAGCTTTCTCCCTCTGAGTTTGATGTTGCAGTTTTTTCTTGAAAAATCCATGTGTCAGATGTTCAGAGCAACGGCCAATGACTTTACAAGGAGACCTACAGAAGCCCAGCAGCTTTACTGTAACCTTCAAACTACAACGGTAACTTACAGGGAAATGCAACTGCAACTACCAAAAAATTTGTAAACTAATTTAAAGATGATAATGAAAACTATTATTTTCATTGAAGCACTTGGATGTTCTTCGGAAATTCATTCAAAAAATATTCAAACTTTGAAGTTTTGATTTATTTGATGAATGAAAACAGAGAACAGCTTTTTGTCGATATGAATGCTCATCAAGTGTTTTCCAACATACGAGGGAGCATTTTAAAACACTGATGGACTTATACGGATACTTATCCTAGAGATAAAATGTTTAGGATAAAAATAGTGGCAAAACAATAACTCAATCAACCTTCATCATCATTGATGTTGTTAAAAACAAAAACGGAGTGCTTTCTATGAGACAGAAAATCCTTTTTGAGAAAATTCCCTAAAATTATCAAATTTAAAAAGATTTCTGTATACATTGGGTAAATTCAACACACTCTGACATGTCTCCCTATTAAAGAGTTGCCATGGGAGGTGCATCATGTATTTAACTTTTCACATGTAAGAATTACGGCTTATCCTGTTTTTTTTTCTCTGTTGTGTTTATTTGCAGGAGCACATAAACAGGGAAAGGATTTTCGTTATTTACATAAATTTTTCCGGCGATCACAAAGTGGACGGAAGCTTCAATCTGTAACAAGACTTGATAAAAAACCTAAAAAGATCGAATATTGTAAATCTTCAGGCCTATTAGCAAGTCGGAAAAACGATTGCGATCCAAAATGCATGATTAATAATGAAACGATGCTAAAAATACTGAACATCTGCTCGGAAGCTGGTATACAATTTTCTAGAGCTTTTTGTTTTAATGGTACAAAATATAGTCAGCATTTTTTCAACAACAGTATTTATATAAAAAATATATATCCTATTTTCAGCACAGACTGCCCCAGAACTCATACCTCTGTTTGTCATACCTCTGTTTTAGTCGGCACGTCGTCATTTAAAGTGTATCACACTATGTATAAAAGAATAAGTTCATGATTTTTCTTTTCGTGTTAAAGATATATGACTTTCATTTAGGAAAATCACAATTTCATATGCTTACAATATCAAGTATATAATTTTGAGCTATAATCTACCTACACGCTAACAGTGAAACTTCTCAACGGTACAATGATAGTACCATAAAAGCCCTGATTCACCGCACCTAGAAAATCTCTTCATCGTGGCAGCTCCTTCATAGCAGCATTGTAAAATTGAAGCAAGCATTCATCAACAATGATTATTCCAATACCCTGTTCGACAATCTTTTGAAGAATTATCTGCTAAAAGTAAACTGCAGCATTAAGGAAGAACCAAATCGCATCACCCACACAATTTATTACCTAAATCAATATTCATTAGCATATAAAACAGACGAACGCATATTGAAGCAAATCATAAAAAGCAACACGAAATGTAATTCTGATAACGAACACCTCCGTCTCATAATATATTACAAAAGCCATACTATCGCGAGCCTTGTTTCTAAACATAATCAGTGCCAAATTATCAGAGCTAAAACAGACTAACGTCGTGTACGAGTACAAATGCAGCCATGAGGACTGTGAGCCTCATAACCGCTCGTACATTGGCGTAACAACAACCACCCTTTCCCGACGCCTGACTATGCACTTAGGTTCTGGAGGTCCAAAAAATCACGAAATGGAAGAACACAACGAAACTCTTACCCGGGAAAAACTAGTAATAAACACAAAGATACTGCGACATGAACCCGAGTACAACCGTCTGCAAATTCTGGAAGCATTATTAATTCACCAAAAGAAACCGTCAATCAACAATCAGTGCACTGGAAAACATCGTATCCTTAAATTGTTTTAGCCGTCTGTACTCTCGAAGGCAACAGCCTTCGAAGTTTACAAGCCAACTTCAGAATTCCACAGCTCACATCGCAGCCAGCAACAGCATGAAGAGGATGGATAGTCTGCTGGATTCTCCATAGCCTGAAGATGGCGAACGATCGCCGAAATGCGTCGCAAAACCCCTTTTTGGATTTGACTATTGCTAATATCTTTGAAGTTTTAGACCCAGAAACTATTTGTAATTTTAGACGGATTGAAAAGCTTAGTAAAAAGCTCGTATCATTCCAATATGGCATTATTTTTAACCAGAAATTTTGAGCTATGTATATATTATTGATCTTTGTATTTTATTAAAACCAATATGTCACGAAACTAGGTTTGATTTTTGCCTTGAATCACTGTACATCAGGTCCATAAACTTTCCCAGAGGACACTACGAAGAATGATGCGCTTTAAAGTATATAAAGAACTTAAAAGTTCCATGATCTCAAGGGAAAAGTTATTTTCTCTTATTAACTGTAGCACCTCGTGGACTTGCCAGTTAAAGAAGTGCTCACGGCAACCGACCGCGAATTCATCAGCTTTAGGAATTTGAGCCATAAAGAAGATAGTAATTAAAGGAACTTGGAGGTTAAGCGCTCATTACTCTGTTTAAAAATGCAACATTTAGTTCATAGGTGCCACAATTGATCAAATTTAACCAACGATGAAAAATTCGAACACTGGGAAGATAATTGTTACTGGGATATGGTTAAAACTCATCAATAAATGATAAACAGATACAGAGAATGCTCTAGTAATATAATAAAAATGAATTTATGCTCCGAATATTATATTTTAAGATAAACTTTTTCGACAGTTCTCTGTTCCCTTTCGCTCAAACAATAATTTTTTATACTTCGTTTTAACGTTCAACACACGCCAACGTATATTTCCTAATATTTGTATATTACTGAGAAATGAAATTAGGCCACTTATTTTTTTATTACAAGCTTTTTCTGAAGATTTTGTGAGGGTGAATACTATTTCACAGAAATATTATATGAATAATCTGCATACTCACATTGTAACTGTTCTCCCGGAACTAGTCGGTTCCAGTTAAGTGCAATGCTAACTTAAAACGCATTTGGGGTCTGATACAATCTTGGTGCTATTCGTTAGGATCATTGTAGAGCAGTGGTTCTCAACCTTCTTCACTGAGGGTAACCCCTGAAGTCGTCGGATACGCCCTGTTAAGATTTACTAAAAGTATCTGTATGAAAACAAAGTCTTTTAAACACAGCATTCATTCCATATTTTTGATAAGGCATGTTTGCGTTTGTTACGCCCAAAGACGATGTTTAGTACCTCCAGGAGGTACCAAGACCCCAAGTTAAGAACCAATACTGTAAAGGTCGGTCCAAGTCGTCGTTATGAGCTCAATTTTTTAATATACCGTTTGAGAATCAATTAAACGAGATCAATATTCGGCCTAGAGTGGTGCCAGGTAGAACATGTATGTAAATCTACCACCTCTACAATAGCAAAACTTGGGACATACGGGATTAGTGACTTCGTTTCTTATCTTCATACGACTGGTCACCTTTTTGATATTAGGGTTTTAGAAATTTAAAGTCGGAAATAAATTAAACAGAGCACATTCGAACTAATTTATTTGTAAAAAATAATTCAAAATTACTCAATTTCTCAGCCACTGTCATTTAAATCAATTTTTTAGCAATTCCGGCAATGTTGAGAAGATATTTTCTTCTTGGTCTGACAAGTCGGTGGCTATTTAGAACAGCAATATTCAGTATTCTCAGAATCATCGCAAAGGTACTCAGTATCCTACCGTGGATAACATTGGTCTTTCTTCAACTTGCATGGCTTGTATCGATGTCGTCGGCACCGATCGTTTTCTTTTATACGCTTTAAAGTTTTTTCCGGACATGTGTCTTCACAGCATGGGCCCCAGGGCCTGTCTTTAACAAGTTCATCGGTCTGTTTGTGACACGACAACATGGTCTTGAGCCAGTCTCGAGTCTGTTTTGGTATTGCTTCTTTCACTCTCACCATCTTACAGACACTTTTGCAGTCTTCACCACAGCATTTCTTTTTTCCTGCGTAAGTGTTGCACAGCTTCCATCTCTGTAAAACAGCCCTTTGGGCTCTACAGCATATTTAACTTTGGCGGTCCATCGAGAATATTCACCAGAATCTGGAAACAGAAAAAAATTATGGATTCTTTTATATCGAGGGATGAACTTCGAATTTTTTTCGCTGTTGATTCAAGTGAAGCAATTTTTAGTGAATAGAAATCTGCTCTTTCAGTAGCACTGATACGCAAAGTGACTAACCGCATTTAATGAATTGGAGTAGGTCTGTTTAACATCGACAACTAATATAACTAAGTTCTGCACTTCCCTGAAGTAAAATAACCTTTCATAAAATTTCGATTCCAAGAATTTATACGTACTTAAAGCGAATTTGTTTGACAATAAATTTCCACTCCGTATACAAATTTTTCAACTGAATAAATGAGCCTGAACTATGTAAACAAATTATATTAACTAAACTTTTAAAATTTCACCCTTGAACTTTACAGGAGTAAATGTTCGTAAACTTTAAAAATGAACCTTCCACACTACATTCATTGTTCTGTTTTTCTGCTGCGTCAGAAGTTGAAGTATAATAATTAAGGTCCTATTTTTATCCCTGAGCTTTACGGGCGTAAGTATTCGTAAGCTTTAAAAATGAACCTTATGCACGGAATTCATTGTTCTACTTCTCTGGTGCGTCAGAAGTTGAGGTTCTGTGTTCGTCTGCCACTCAAGCACCAGTAAGATTTACTCTCATGCGTCATCACTCTCTCGTATTTACATCACATGATCCAGCCCCCAAGACTGGTTTGTTCCTCGTGTGCAGTACCATGGTTTGTTCCTTGTGTGCAGTACCTTGGTTTGTTCCTTGTGTGCACTACCATGGTTTGTTCATCATGTGTAGTACCATGGCTTGTTCCTCGTGTGCAGTACCTTGGTTTGTTCCTTGTGTACAGTACCATGGTTTGTTCCTCGTGTGCAGTACCATGGTTTGTTCCTCGTGTGCAGTACCATGGTTTGTTCCTCGTGTGCAGTACCATGGTTTGTTCCTCGTGTGCAGTACCTTGGTTTGTTCCTCGTGTGCAGTACCTTGGTTTGTTCCTCGTGTGCAGTACCTTGGTTTGTTCCTTGTGTGCACTACTATGGTTTGTGACTTGTGTGCACTATCATGGACAGGACTACCGCTCTCTCACCACACTAGGATTTTTCAAAGCATTAGATAATAAATTGTTCTTCTGTAGATCCACATGCTCTGTCTGTGGATTAACTCCATCTGTATGTTTTGAATCCAATAAAATCGAGGTAGACACAAAACAGGCTGCACAAAGTTAATGCCTGGCTTCTAGATTCTGTCCATCAGAACACCTCCTTGCCTCAAGCCTTCCTCTAGGAGAAATCTATCGAAAGAGTTTTGTGACCAATCGTCATAAATTGCCATGACGTTCTGTGAAACTCAGAGTGTGAAAGACCAATTATTCTTCACACGTATTTTTTTAAATATTATTAAAAAGAATATTGATATAGGAAACAAAAATTTCAGAGACAGTTAAACCGAAAACCCATCATATTTCGATATCTATCAAACGTTTTCAATTGTATCAAAATTTTGAGTTTAAAGTTCAATTTCACTTCCATGTTTTAAAAACTCAAATTGAAATCCTGGTGATAATTAAGCAATGCATCATCACCTACGCAAAAATTCCATGTCATGCCTCCCCAAACCATCACAGAGCAATGTCCGTACATTATAATAGGCAATACATGCCAAGCGTGAATGTTTTTTTCGGAACGTATCTTCATATAACTCGTTCATAAATATACAATGAGGAAAAAATCAATAACCTGCGAAAATAACATTCGAAGATGTCTGAACGATGAATCCTAATGACCTCATTTCGGTCTCTTCTCTCCACTTGCAGGAGCTCTATGATCTTCAGTTCAATGAAGGTCACGGTAAACTGCTCTGAATAATACTGTATTGGGAGGTGATGGTTAAGCCTTGACGTTGCCTTTATATCGTAGTACTGAGACCACTTTTTCTACAACCTGCGTTCCAACTTTCAGTAGCTCATTTCCGTGAGCGTAAGATTCTGTCCCGAACGGCCCTTGGCATACATCGACTTGTTCAAGTTTTCGTACACTAACATGACTTTTAGACAGCTCTTCCATAGCAATTCAAAAGCTATCGACAATTTCATTCTCTATAGCTCGTACAATGAGCCCGCATTGGAAATTTAAAGAGTGTTTTTGCCAGTCCAGTGCAATCTGAACATCTGGTAAAACAATCAAAACTAAGAATCGAATAAGTGTCTCGTAATTGTTGTCAATTAGCCAAGTACATGTTTTTGCCCTTCCAATGTATCCTGTAATTCATTCAACTGCTTAACTACAGCATTGTCTACGTAATAACATAATAGATTCAGGCATTCATTTTTAACTGTATTTCATAACACCATTACAATACTCAAAAAACTTGATAACAAACAAGCAATTTTTTTACGCTTGTGGCCAAAAGACAGATCAGTAATAGCTGGTGAATCACCGTGTGCCAGGGTTCCGAATTTATCCAGTACAGTACAGAGTATCCCAGTAGTGAAAATACCACAACTCAGGGAGTACGCGTAGCATGGACAAATTACCCGAGCCATGTATGTTAGTTGCCGATGCTCGCTGGCGTATAATGTAAGGGACATCAATGAGAGCCCTGAAGATCTTTCTGACTGGAATTAAGTGCTGGTTTAACAGAGAAGTAGGTAGCGTCAAGCGATTTCTAAATTATGTTTCAATTTTCCTTTGATTTCTCAAAAAAGATGAAGACTTTCAGTGAAACTGAAAGCGAAATGTGGAGCCATCAGTGGTTAGCATTGAGCCCTACACCGTCGTGTCGTACCTGTGGATACTGACCTTTGAAATTGTTCAGTAAACAATGACGCAACAGCAGAACCACGTCTGTTTATCCTTATGCTATGTGCTAAACAAGCATAACATTACACACATTGATCCATAGTCATCTAAACTGTGTCATTGTCCAATGAGAGTAATCAGAATCTTCCCCCTGTGAAATCCAAGGGGGAAAATCCCTCATGGTAATCCCCTCTTCACGCATAAAACATTCTCCAAGCTTCAGTTATCAGTTACCAAAGCTCGGAGGTGGTGCCGCGACTTACTGCAGCTCGTGCGGTTGCCTATGGTCTCCTGACTACTTTGATTGAAGACCAGATTGTTGTATTGTAGATTTTTTCAACTGATATTCTAATATAACTTTTTTCTTATCCAGTGATTGTGACGAATGTATGATTTATTTGAAGTGACAAAGGAGATAAAATTGTACCATTTCTGTGTCACCAAGTGACGTCAACGTTGTCAGTTTTCCGCTTTGTCCACCCAATCTATCATAAAAATGGTTCTAGCTGAAAGGTAAGATGCCTGCATTTATCGAACAACTTTAAATTTAGTTTACTGTGACCATTTACTTTACATTTTTCGTCATTAGGTGGGACATAAAATTCATCATGCCCTACGAATAACATTAATCCATACTTCGTTAAAATGTGACTGTAGTTGCACTAACTAAACAAGAACTTTACAAGCAGGTATTCTTGTGCACGAATGACGACTCACTTACAAATTTCCCCATATTTCACTCAAACTCACGTGTGTACACCTCTTATGTTCCACAAATTCACGTGTGAAATAGTCCGAACATTTGAACGTGCTGTGAATTACTACGTAATAAGAACGTCAGAACACGTTCCTGTTCACACCTTTGTTAGTGAACGTGTGTTAGAAAGAGTCTATTTGTTGAATATCGTGTCTGGCGAACATGAACAAAAGAGGCTTCTAATCATAGGTGCTTTATATCAATCTACAGAAGAAGTTGGTATACTTAAAAACAAAAAATTGATGTTAAAACGAATGAAGGTGATGCTAAAAATGACATTGAGTTTAACAAGCATGTTATTGATACTAGAAAGCGTAGAAATGAAAGTAGAACGAATTAAATTCATAATGGAAAGTAGCAAACTGATGCTAAAATGTATGCAATTCGTGCAGGAAAGTATGGAATTTATGTGTCCATAGGACATACAATAAGCGAGTAAGATGATGAATATAGGCAGTATCATACATCAGGACTACATACTCGAGGTGATGTCGGTGAGACCTACTGAGAGTAACCTTTTAAAGCTCAACTCTGACCTATAATACATGAAACTCTTGAAGGAGACTTAAAATTTGCTGCCTGAATTTGTTTCAATGTTCATTTAGACAAATTTTCATAAAACCGTATGCCAATCAATTTTGATTTCATGTAGCAAATTGAAAAAGAAAGATACTCGTGTTATTTCATTGTACACACATACATCAAGCTTACTTGACCAATTCAGTTCTATTTTTGCCTGTCCTCTATCAAATTTATTTGCATCTGCATAATGAAACGATTCAAGGTTGCTTTCTTTGCCTCAATCTATTTGCCTTATATAATTATACACACTTCTTGGGTATTTTTTCATTTATACCACCATCATAAAGATAGCGTTAGCGTTTTTGCACCCCCTATAAGTTTCGACTTATTAAGTATTTTTAATTTTTCCTCAGAAAATAGAATGGCGGGTTATGATAGGATGAGACTTCAAAGTTGGCGTTTGAACATGTAGTGCATATTGGGTAACACTCCATTTTGGGAAACGTGCCTTAGTGGGTAACATATTCCTAACAGGGTAACACTCCTTTCTGAGTAATGCGTTCATTACTGGGGCTACTCAATCCTTTCTTAGTAACATTCCTTACTGAGTAACTTTTAATTGAGTGAAAGTTGACACTACAAAATGAAAAATCTTCACCGACGAAGAGAGATTTTAAGTTGAAAGATTCTGCGGATCGCAGCGGGCATCACGTAGCTGATATCCCTCACAGAGGTGAGCGAATAACAGTATCAATTTTTGTTTCTCTTGAACTTGGATAAGCCTTGAATAATGTTTTAATGCAGAAATTCCATCACCGGCGCTGAAATAGACTGCAGTGAAGCTTAAAATATGCCGATAATAAAACCAAGATTTGTACGTATGTTTTAACTACGTAGTTTACTGAAACATGCACTGGCGTCTCCTCAGTGGTATCCTGCATTGTTTGAGTTCAGAGTTGCGATAGAAGGCTGGTCAGTCAACGGGGACTCCCCACATCGGGGAGTCCCCGGATGCAATAGTTCTGTTGTTGCAACCCTGCTCACACCCGCCACATCCCCACTGATGCTAGCCCCTCCCTCTACTTCTGAAACTCCCCAGCTCCCTTCGTGTGCAGTTTTATAACGGAATAGGTCCAAATAAAGGACGAATTAGGAAAATGAAAATAACGATGAGGAGCGTAAAAATTGACCAGAATTTTATCTGAGTCATCGGCCGTAAAACTCTTGTGCAGCGTCAGACCAGCTAGGAAAAATCCCAGAGGAGATATTAGTCAAGATTTTTTTAGGATGAAACTTTCTAATATGTCAGGAAAATGTAGTCTCATTCCACACCATAAAATCGATCAATAACTGCATATAGTTATTTATTCTGTATCAGATACATAATTACGTTCTGATATTAAAACCATGGTGAATGTATACAAATGTTATTTTTTTGCATGAGGATATATGACAATGTAGTTTTACTCGGTGCTCAGATTGTGAGTTGTTGTAACCGGTAAGTAACCATATTAACATTTTAGGGAATATTTCATTCAACTAAAATATGTGAAAGTGTATGTATAGAACGTATGATCTTTTGGCATTAATTTAAAGTATGGCGTACAGTAGTGATGAAAAATGATAAGACACGGTTACTAGTGCGAATATTTATATAAATTTTAATACGAAGTATTTCAATGCATGAACTCGAAGGGCACACTTTCCAGAGACACAGAACAATGTAAAATCTGCAGCTGTGTGAAGGAGTATTATTACCTTACGCTGCTCCTGTAATATTCCTGTAAGGTGTACATCGTGCCGTGTTTCAATGAATGGAACTGTATCAAATAGTCGGACACCAGTAGTGTACAGTTCACGTAGTAGAAGAGCAGGAGTGTACAGTTCACTTAGTAGAACACTAGTAGTGTTCACGTAATAGAACACAAGTAGTGTTCGGATTTCAAGAACTGACAAATAGGATATCCACATCAATGCATGCACCAATATTTGGGACAGGGCTGTGGAGTTGAAATTTTCATTCTTCGACTCTGACTCCTGAATCTTAAAAAGTCCGAATTCTGATTCTGCAGTAATTTTCGCCCGACTCGGGCAGGGCATATACAATAAGTATTATATTCAACTAGTAGACCTACACGGGAAAATTCACTTGTTTTTACTGAATTATTTCATTTTATTATTTGCCAGTGGACGCGGGCTTTGTGAAGGAGTTTCCATATTGAAGGAGTTTCCACGCTGAAGACTGTGTCTCTGGTATCCACTATATAATGCTTACAATACATGTATACCCTACCGAATTTCCTCCTAAATCGTTAAGAGCGTGACAGAGAGGCGGACCAAGCAAGCAAGTAAGCAAGCAACAAACAGTGTATTATTAAACCAGGGGCCTGTAGTCCTAATATTTGGCCTCTATTCCGCGCGAAGTTCAACTGCTACGAAGAAATTCAGCTGAAAAATATGCGAAATAATTTATGTACGACAAGATCAAAAGCTCTAATACAGTATTTTGACTTTCGAATATATGTTCCAGAAACTATATTTGTTATCGTCATTTAGGGATGAAATTTCATGGTATCTCATCTTGTTATTCGTAGACGAATTTCCTCCTATCTAAATCCTTAAGAACGTGACAGAGAGACGGACCAAGCAAGCAACAAGTTGGGTATTATTATAGGTATAGTTTGATTATAATATAAGTTTTATTTTAAATCATTCGACGTGATGTTCTTGGCAAACACAGCTACTGGGCTTGACAGCTCTACAAATGGATAGCATCCCACCCGACACTTCATTCCTTCAATTATTTCTTCGTGCACCGAGCTCCAGTGTGTTGTGCTGAGTGGCATCTGTAATAGATCTGAGGTTCTGAGGTAGCATGCAAGTCCAACGCTGGCGCCGGACGCCCGCTGTTGCAGTTCATGCACTGATAACTCCATGAAATTGTTATTTTTTGTGTCTCATTCTCTGTCTCTCGTTGCAACTAGACGTAGACTACTCGTTTGCAATTTGAGGATGTTATCTTTCTTATGATTTAAGTAGTAGACTCACACGTGAAAAAATTCACGTGTTATTTTACTGAATTTTTTCGTTTGATTTGAGAGTGGACGCGAGTTTCGCGAAGGAGTTTTCACATTGAAGGATGTGCCTTTGGTATCCACAATACTATGCTTACAATACATGTATACCCTACCGAATTTTCTTCTATTTAAATCCTTACGAGCGTAACAGAGAGACGGACCAAGCAAACAACAAACTATGCATTATTATGTAGTACGATAGGTACAGACGGATGAATCAGACATCTCGTGGGCAATCGACTTGAGCGATTTCAGTGTTTGATTTCATTGATTTGGTTTAGAGCAAGAGAACTAAAAAGCCTCATCAAGCTCATGTCATGAAACAGCTACCCTCATAAGCAGTGGTAACAAATTTTAGAGTATATTAATTTACTAAATTGAATCAATATCTATGTAGTTGGCAAGTAATTCAGTTAGAGGATGAAGAATCATAGTCCTTAGAACACATTCACGTATAGTAGAAGTTTTGTCTGATCGTTATTGCTGATATGGGTCGTTAAAGTATGCACCAACCACCTAAAATATTTAGTCGTGTAGGAAAACGGAAACTGTACTGTGCACGAATTGTGGCATTATTTTTGTTACCCTCTCGTGAACCTTTTTGACGCATGTTTAACTAAGCATAAAAATGAAACGCTTCATCAACCGCTGCTTTACCGCCGCTGTTATGCTATCCAGGATGTTATGACCTTCATACCAATTGAGCTGGGGCAACAGAAGAACAAAGCTTCAACAACATCAATTAAATTATTGTTCATTGTAATCAACAAACAAGTTAGGCAGACAGCGAGGAAGTATCTCTTCCAAAACAGAAAAACATGGAGTGAAAATCCGTGGTAACATTTATAGCAATATTAAAGCAAGGAGCTAAATTAAAAGAACAATGCCCAGTCGTGAGAAAGTATGACAGTTTGGAGCATAAAAATTTTGATTAAGTAATCATGAAATGCGACGTGTGTTGATTAGGTGGAATTTCTTGAAAATCGCTTTCTGAACTCATTTATCCTAGCCCAAAAAATGTTTTCAGAATCATATGTTGTTGAAATATGTTATGGATAATAACAACAGGAATTTGTGATCGTACTTTAAATCTATAATTCTTTACAATCTTTAGTTACAGTGCCGGTAGAGTACTAATGAGTATCCTTTTGGGAACTCAGTCCGTTGTAGAAAAAGTCGCGTTTAAAAATTTCTTGTTGCTAACTATGGACCATAAAATACTGGTTATAGTTGCACTTGGGAAATTTACCGAAGTGTTCCTTTCTCCTCATTTGTAGTATTTTCTGAAAATTTATACTGGGATTCAATTTTCTACTAGCAGGCCTAAGAGAGCCGGGACGGTACCTTAAACTTCGGCTGCTGGAGAAATGATTGATAAATCATTTGTCAAATCAAACTTATTCAGCTTGCAAGGATGATGGGCTGATGGGGATTATACTTTTGCATAGTTTGTGGATTGAATGCTTCTTCGGGGAATCGTGGTTCTACTTACGGGAAGATGCTGATGCGTTTTTATTATCAGTCGGCCTCTGTGAATTTGGGTAGCAACGACGGAGTCAGCAATACGTAAAGTCTATTCTGGGTCCTTTAGGTGTTACGCGTTGTTTCTCATAAACTTTATCAAATTACAAATTCTCTTTCATTGAGAAAACCTACCTACCGTACATCTAATTACTTACACCGGTGATTTCATTTTTGATTCTTTTCTCACTGGATCTATTCTGCTCTCTAAAATGCTTGCGCTTTCTCTTCAGTTGCCTGCTGAAATGCCAAAAGTTTACGCTTTGTCATATTACTTAAATATAAACTGAATTTCTGTGTCAGGCGCCTTAATTGATCAAAAACTGTTATTAAATCTTAAATATATAAAGTCATCACATAAGTTCTGTTCGATTTTAAATAAAAAACAAGATATCAAACCTTACATTTTATGGAAATTAGTTCACTAATGTAGTGCCCATTATTATACAGTACCGTTCATAATTAAGGAACTAGTAATTAAACTTCCAAATCTTGAAAACTAGAGAATCAGTTATTCTGAAATTTTAACTGGATGTAAACATAACGTAACTGAACTACTTTGTAAATTTTCAGGCTACTTGTAATATCTCAATAAAAGTTATTGATTATTTTATTAATTTTAGGTGTCCAAAATTAAGGAACATAATGAATTTTATACGTAAGAATGATTACAAAATAGAACACAACAATTTTTATTATATTTGATGCTGCAACCTTTGTTTTCAATCACTGGAGCACATCTATGCCAGTAGGATTTCAGCAAATCTTAACATTCGGCGACAGTAATCTTGACCCATTCCTCTTGTAATTTCAGCCACACATCTTCAACGTTTGCTGGATTTCGTGTCATAACATTTTGTCCTAGAGTCTTCCATAGGTTTTTTATTTGACTCATGTCTGGACTCTGAGCAGGCCAGTTCATAACCTCAACTTCTTGATCATTTAGATAATTCATAACCACCTTTGACTTTTAGCAGGGAGCATTATCCTGCATAAATATAGGATTCTTAAATCCAGAGTTCTGTAACACTGGTACAACATGTTGTTGTAATATATTCTTGTACACAGCAGCATTAACTTTAGTGTTTAAACGTACAAGGGGTGATGTGCCCTGGCCAAATATCATACCGAATACCATCACGCTACCTCCACCAAACTTCACAGTTTTCTTTATACAGTTTGAATTGAAACTTTCACCAATTCTTCTTGTGACAAACTCTTTACCATTACTGCCAATTACATTAAATTTAGATTCATCACTGAAAAATACTATTTGCTAATCGCCTTCTGACCAAATGACATGCTTCTTTGTAAATGCCAAACTTGCTGCCTGGTTCTTTCTACTTATCAGTAGTTTTTTCCGAATAGATCTTGCATAAAGACCTATCTCATGCAATCGTCTGTACACAGTTTGTCGTGAAACATTTGTGTCACCTTCAATTTGGCGAGAAATTTTACCCGCAGTAAGAAAACGGTCTTTCAGTGCTGGGCGTTGCATGCCTCTGTCCTCTCTTGGTGTAGTTTTCCTTGTCTACCCGACTTCTTTGTATTAGTTAGCCTACCAGTTTCATTATACAGTTTCAGAATTCGACTCACAACACTTCTAGAACGCTTCACCAGTCTACCAATTTTTTCAATTGTCATTTTTCTTGCGTAATTGAACAATTTTTGATTTAACAGCTGCATCAACTTTCATTCGTTTGACCATGGTTACGATTGCTGCAGTAATGTTAAGTGATGTTTATCTTCTTTATCTCTGTTTTTACTTGTGAGAAAACTGCTCTTTTTACAATTTTAACACATCTTTTGATTTTACGTTCCTTAATTTTGGACACCTAAAATTAATACAATCATCAATAACTTTTTATTGTATAACTTCAAGTAACCTAAAATTTTACGAAATAGTTCAGTTACATACTGTCTACATTCAGTTGAAATTCTAGAAAAATTAATTCACTAGTTTCTAAGATTTGGAATTTAATTACTTGTTCCTTAATTACGGACGGTACTGTATGTGACTTCTTTCTCTCTAGTTAAAAGCTTTTCAATCTCAGTGAAGGAAAACTTGTCCGGTTTAGAAAAGAAGAACTCGGAAATGTAAGTTTTAGCATCCATATGGCGTTTGAAAATTAATCCCCATAAATGATTCTGTAAACTTTAAAACAAATAGTAGTCTGAAGGAGCAATGCCGAGAAAATGAGAGTGATTAGCAATTTTCCCACCTAAGTTCCTCAATCTTTTATGATGTGACCTTTGCAGTATGTGGTCTTGCATAGTGCTTATAAATGACCACTCGTTTTTGATTCACTGCAGCAGATCTTTTTTGAAAACTGTGTCTAAATGCTCTAATTGCTGACAGTGAACTATAGCATTGTTTTTTCCTTTGGTTGGTCGCAAGTCAACCAAAAGAATTATCACTCTCGAAAACCTGTCACCGCTGTCAATCATCGAATTTTGTTAAAAGATATGATCAAAAATTTTTGATGAGGAGTATAAAAGCTGCATAGCACTTGAAGATATTTTACAACATATTTTTCTTTTTTTCTTTAGATTCACGTGATTACGAATATTGCTGCATTTACTATTTACTGTATCGTGGTTGCATATCCTGGGTATGCTCAAACTTACCTGCTGGTCCCCTCAGGAATTCATAGTAAATTTCCTGTGATGTTCCGTTTTTGTAATAACAGATCCTTAGGAGTCCCCGGAATGAAGCAGTCATAAGAAAGGAAAATTACTCTTAAGCGTTTTGCGAGGTACAGAGGAAGGATAAGATAGGCTTGCTTGTTTATATCGTATTTTAAATTTCACATCTCCATTGACGATAGCAAAAAATAAACATGAACTATTCACGAATGTTTTTAGAATTCCGGATGAAACTAGCAAATACTGTATCCTTCTTTAATGCATAAATTATTTTACTTCGGTTAAACTGAGCCTGATGGTCGTAGCTTAGTTTTTGTTATCTTGATTAAAAATTAGTACTTGAAAATCTCATCATTCGAAGAGTATAAAAAGTAAATAAATAAAAAATCAACTTTATTCTGATGTATCATAGATTACAGTATAAACCTAGAGTACAAGGAATCGGGGTTTCAAATCTTAACGCTAACGTCTCACGGCTAGTGGTGACGCTATTGTCTCATAAATCCTTACGTGGTAGGTATTCTACGCATAATAGATGACATAACAGCGATGCAAACGATTATTCCTCCAAGGCACAGCTTGAAATACGAATTACTAGGCACATCTTAAACTACAACAAAGCGTTAATTTCGAAAGAATTCACATACAACATAATGTTATAGTTTGAATTCTCAGAAGTAGAGTTAAAATCATAAATTTGAAAATACGAGTATGAGTGAAACTTTAAGTTGTAGTTTTTAACTTACTAGTCGATCGCTTAGTGTGATGTGCTGATGATCCGTGAAGTTTAATTATTATTATTACAGTTAACTGAAAACTTTGTTGAGTTTAATGAGATTGAATGTTACATTTCAGAGAGAGGCTAAAAAATGAGAGCGAAAATTTGAAATAGATCATGAATTAAAAAGATTTAAATCCTGATGTAGGTAATTAGAGCTGTGGTAGATTAAAGTTGCAAGGTTTCACATTAACTTACTGTAGATATACATTCACTAACATTGAACCATGAACGTTATTATTTCACTATGAAAAACTAATTAAAGTTTTAGAAATAGAACGAACCGATAAACATGTACAAAGTAAAATTACAAATATGTTTCATATCAACTTCCGATTTATGAAATTTTAATTATTACTGTTGTCAACTGAGAATTACAGTTCATTTAATAGAATCTGAAATTTAATATAAGAGAAAGATGAGAGAGGAAAGTTACACATGTCATGACTTGCCATAATTGAAATACGATTAAAGGCAAAGTGAAGTTGTTGTAGCTCAAATGGCACGTTTTCACTTTGGGATCTATGAAAGTAGAAAAAACATCCATAATTCTTTCCAGGTAGAGTTGTGGGCTCAATTTAATAAAATCGTATTTCGTGGCATCATCTGTCATTGTCCTTGAACGTGTGTAACTCCCAGACCTGAGACTCATGTAAAAAATGCTATAAAAATGAATTCAGATACCGCGTTTCATTTAATGCTTCATAAGATAGTGGCTTCAACTGTATCGGATTGTTAATATTATATTCTACTGAAAGGTTTTTAGTGATTTAAGTTCACAACACAACGTTATTTTCAGACCCATCAAAAACCGAAATCGTCTCTCTCAATAGTACGTTTGATTTAAAATAGAATCGAGTGTGACGATCTCGAGGCCCAATAGCGGAAAGTTTTGTACGAGCACCGGACTTTAATCCCGTGATTCAGAATATAAAACACGCGACGTGGTTGAGGCGGTCGCGTGACGTCATCGATTCGGCGTTTCACGACCAGCGATGCGTGATTGTCCGAGCGCCCGCCAATCGTTTTCTTTAAAGCGAATGCTAAGAAAATATTTATATGCCTATAAATTCATGGCAAACTAGTGTTTCTTCAAATTCTTAAGTCTGTTTCTTTACAAACTCGGCTTGTTTGCCACTACTATTACACAGTAGTAAGTGTAACATCATTCTGTGTTAACATACAACTATTTTTGAAAAGTTTTAATGTAGTCATCTTTAGAGCGGGTCAATTAACTTCGTGTTTTCAGTGACAGTAATACATACTTCGAAAGGGGTTAACTGATGTCAGAGGCATCAGTTTTCTTAAAGGACGCCTGCGCTTTTAAAATTTAGGGAACTTTGGGTAAGTGTGAGAATTATATGTAATCGACGACAGTGCACGCTCATTTTGAGTACACACTGAAGTAAATAAGCATTTAAAGGGTTGATTTGCAATGTGCAATACATTCAAGCGAGGAAATAAGAGTTATGCACTTTTGACTTACTAATCACTCTAATAAGGATGTACAAATCACATATATCTGTTTTTATTAGACGCTCGTAGTTCTACATGCTGCTTCATATTTTCTGTGTATTCGAAATGAAACACTAATTTTTATCTCTTAATTTTAATTACATAGTTCGAGTGTTAACTAGAATGATGGGTTTTATGTCCCTGGGGTGTAGTAATATGTCTCCCGATTGTGATGCAGTAGTCCCGGGTTCCAATCTCTTTGACGTACACCACGTCTACCAGGAAGTGCTTGAATGGAAAATGTCGTACCTGCACGAGGGACATCCAGTTTCTACTCTTCATGTAGCTCATCACGCGCCCATACGGGCCTTCGCTCCAAGTCAAACTGCAGGGAAACGAAGTCACTAGCAGCAGCACGGTTGATCTTAAGATGCTAGCGTTAAGCATTAAAGAAAGGATTTCACTACATGTACGAGTACTGTGAGATGTATCAGAATAAAATGGTTCATTGATTATTATTTTGAAGAACTTGCATGAAAGAAAACAGACATGGAAAGGTAATAGAAGAGTTCCCTACTTTCTTGATAACAAAGAAGAAATGGCTTGCATTTATGTCGTAGAATGTATAAAAAATTACAAATATTTGACTGTTTCGTTGTGATATGCGTCTACAAACACTCAACAACTATCTGGTTTAAATAGGATTCAAATATCAGGCATTGTTCCAGCTTTCAGCATCAGGTTTGACAGTGAAAAATCACCCTAATATCCTCGCTTCGGGATGTTAAACTGTGTAACAAATATCTCTATTTAAGTAACAAAATTAAACGGTTCTTGGCTATTCGACGAGTTTAGTATCACTAACAAAATTGTTTATAGTTCTAGAATCAAGTGCATAACATACTGGGTATGTATAGCGTTTCTTCACAATTATCAAATTTATTACAAAGACAATTGATGATATATTATTAAATTTGTTACATTATACTCGGTGGTTATTAACAATTTTATATACGTTGCATTTGCGAATTTCAGCCATCCTGTTGATGGAAAAGACAAAGATCTTGTTGAAAGAACCTCTAAAAAATGGCTACTTCTCAAGAGAAGTCACGAGGCATAAAATGATTTATTAACGCTAAATCAGATGACCTTGACCTTTTGACCAAATATGTGGCACCACAACTAGTTGACCTTCAATCAACCACGATTTTTTAGCACGATGGTGCACCTCCACAGTAAAGAGTGCATTTTCGTGAGGTTCTTGATCAAACATTTCTATACCGCTGGAATGGAAGTGATAGCTTGTACGATTATTCTAAATTCGATGCCGTACGTGTTAATTAATGGATAACTTACAGCCCATCGCTTGTTACGATGTACCTTTCCGGTACCAGACCTTGCTTAAGTTCATAACATGTTTATGTATCTTGTTAAAGGATTTCGGGCGACTTCCTCTGTGTAACGACGCTGTCCTATTTAAAATGACAACAACATATTACAATGTGAAAATGTCTGTGTTTCGTCTGTGGTGATAAAATCCACTATATTAGAATACCGCACGTGTTCGTTATTCAGTGTAGCTTGTGAAGCGACTGCAGCCATTGTGATGCTTGCAGCCAACGTCCAAGCGTAAAAGGACGTTTTAGTGAATGCCTTCAAAATCAATGTTATGTTAAAATTCATTATAGATTTAGCCATCATCGCCTAAATTTTTCTCCTTTATGATTTATTAGAACAGTGCAGTTTTCAATAAATGCTACTTTCATTCTATTAAGTTTCCTCATCTTAATTTCGCCGCCTTGCCATCGACCTGTGAGATAATCTTCGAGAATATAATTTTTGCCGAACTGATAATAGGAACATTGATTCAATTCATACACGAGACTGTTTTTCTGTCAGTTTCAAACCTTGGTATATCCTGAAGTAAATTGCTCTGGAACTATAGGACATTGAGGTGATGATTTCCGTTTCTCAAAATGGCTGTTACGAATTATTCTTGCATGAAGACCAGAAATCGAACTTTAGGTAGCTAGCAAAACTATAATTAAACTTTCCTTCGCAGTATTCGTCAGCAACTGTGCACCTCTTGCAAACAAATTTTGATAAAAATACTCATTGAGAGATCGGTCCTAGAGTAGCCTGGTAAGAGAACTTATCCACAAATACTTTCTCGCACATCTTGTAGGAAATTAAATGATCTCTGCGTAAATGTTAACAAACGTTGAAAATGACTGAAGACGTCACTCTAGCAACGTTTGTGAGGCTAAACTTACATCTTCGTAAAAGATAATGCTATCAGTGAACAAGAATCATATCTTCGAACATTTTATCGATTTCAATGTGAGAATGTATATTTTCTTGTAATTTTCGCAACCTTCTAGAGCAGAACGTTCTTCCATCGTTACGTAGGAGTAAGTGTTTTTGTAATTAGTATTTTATATTTTTACGTAACTTTCAAATGAGAACTGTATCGTCGTAACACTGAGTAACATAAGTGTCATGGAATTTCCCAGAACTCACTTTTTGAGACCGTATCCCTGAAGCTGGGGAAATGTACCCAATCACATCGTTCACTTCAAGCAGGACTGCGCTGCTACTTGTCTTAAAATGTGAAGGTTTTATGCGCTCCTTGAACGCGACCGTCTAAACTAGGGCAGTTTTTACGGCGATCCAAAGAAGCCGTCGAGACTCTGGGCCGTCTTCGGAGGTCTATAATTGAAATTAGATTCGCGGCAGAGCTATTTTCTAAAGAGGTGGTTGAGCTAATAATAAAGTCCGTAATTTCCTTGTGTGCATCGGAGCATGATTTATCATATGAGATATACGATTTCCCAACAAAACATCAAACCCGATTTTGAGCGTAATTTCACATAGGAGTAGCTCGCCTATAGTACTCGTTATTCTCAAAACGCTCATCTTAGTGAGTTTCAACCAGTGGATGATTTCAACCGCTATGTGAGTTAAGTCATAGTTGTGGAGATGGGGAGCTCATCTGTATACATTTAGGCACAAAAATTTGAAATATCTAATGGTTGCGCATGAACAAATGTCATGTTATCGTAACGAATGTTATCAAGCAATTTCGGTTAGAGAGAAATAATACTCTAACTCGTGTTTGATTTAGTTGTGTGGAAAAATAGTTGATTGAGATGCTTCCACTAAGAAAATGGAAAAAGTGTAACGTGATATAACTTCTATAAGTAACTTCTGTGTTATGAAACCCAAAAAATTCGAATGATATGTATGTCCTGACGGTTTGGATGAAATATTGTTGAAATCCAGAGGAACTTTAGGAAATTTATATGATTTTTTTTAGATTAGTATTACCAACGAAGCTAAGAGAACTTATTTTCTATAAGAGTATAATGCTCCAGAGACGAGGGTCGGCTCAACGTCTTGGTTGGTAAATTATGACGTAAGTTTTGGAAAAAATGTAAAGAATCAACATTATGTTTCTTATTTTAGGCATTTTAGGTTATTTTCTTTTCAATGCTAGGTTGCATTGTCCACAGACTTATGTTCAATTTTATTCTTCTTGAGATAAATATTTTTTATTTGTTCATATTCACATGTCAATCAGAAGTTGAAGTAAAATATGTTATTATATTGAAAAATCACTGTACTGAAGAACGTAGCTGCTGTATGTTCCAATAAAAACTAATTCAAATCAGAATCAAAAGCCTTATCGTGTAAAAATTGATATGATGTGGAAACACTAAAGTGATTGTAGTATTTTCTCTTGCTGTGATCTAAAATGTCAAACGCTCACTAAACCGCAAAACGTTAATAGTTCAATATTATTTATATATTGTCCCAACGCGTACCTTAAATTTGATTCCTACATATTTCCTGCTCTTTTGCAAAACACGTATAAGAACACATCGAAAAATAAATCAAAACTGGGATTTTCCAGCAGTTCCGAAAAAGCTGAATGTTTTAACCAGCTGAATGTTTTTAACGCTTTCGTACATTTTTCTGCATGTACACATGTGATGTGCGACGATGCATGTAGCGGTCAGTCAAACGTAATGTTGCTACGCCCGAAAGCAAGAAAACGATCCGTAGAAACGGGAGATTCCCGAAACTTCATGCTCAACCTCACTAGCTCACCTTTTTAGGTATATTGCATGCAGATATGAATTGTGCGTTTTCTTCCCGTATAGGTTTGTCGATCTAATGAGGAACATCCTTCCAACCCAGCTAAAAATCTGCACGGAAATTTGGCTAGTGGTCCAGCAGCTTCAGCTCTGTCGAGTTTGTGACAACTTGAGGTTAGGGTTGCGAAATTGATGAACTCGGTTGTAAAAGCTCCCACTGAGCTAATGCGCTTAATTCTGTTAGTCTTCAGATTAGACAACTACAAAAATTATATGTTCAACTCCATTTCTGCAGGTTTATCAGTGTCCTACTCGTACTCCTTACACATAATTCACGGTCTCAAGCACACCTTTCCGCAACTTTAGCGAAAGTGACTGAAAACTTGGAATAAAAAATCTTCGGTGAACTGATGTAGACAATGGTCAAGTTTAAAAATCTTAGTACGAGTTTAGGGTAGTTGTACTAGAAGGAGGTGGTTGTAGTTAAACATTTGATCATACACACAGCTTTGTGGGCGAAGGATGCTCTGTGTAGGCTGACTACAATCATGTGCACGGCCAGCAGATGTTGAGAAGGTAATGGAAACACAGATTTATATTCGAACTATCATTGGCTTGAATTACAAAACAACACGGTGTGGTTCATAGCAAACTTCTACCAATGAAAGAGTTCATTAAAAAAAACTGTGCATCAATTATTCTTGGTCAATGTATCGTAGGAAAAGAAAGAATTCAGTCAGCGCTCAGTTAACTTCGAGAAACAGCAATTTAAACTCATTTTGTTTCGTGAATAACCCATTGATTTGGGTTTGTTTTTCAATATAGACTGTGTACACTTAACGAACTGACCTTCAAAACTCAGTTGTCACAGCTGCGGATCTGGAACATCACAACAAAATAATAAAATTGAAAGTTAATGCTCTACGCAGAGGGCAATTGTTTCAACTTCTTCTATTCAAGATAAGTCTCTCCTGAATGTCGCCTTTGTCATCGATCAAAACTTTTCTACAAAGCATCGACGAAAGCTCTTCATTTAGTTTCCTAGAAAACATTTTTTCTTGAAAATTAATCCGTAGCTATCAGAAAATAGCAAATTTCGTATAGTTCTCTTTTGTTTAACATTTTTTCTCATTCTTTCACAACTGGTTGGCGTAGATATGTGTTATATTTTTAGCTGGAACTAGTTTAAAGTTAGCTGCAATGCACCAAGTGAGTTTAAAATACTTCGTTGGTCCTTGCATTTCAATGAAACCTCACGACGACATCCTTGATCTTACAAGCCCGAGAAGTACAACCACTAAAAATAGATTGGATGCGCTCCGTGTGTTCCTATTTCGGTCGAGGACCTCTTCCTTTCGGACGTCATCGTCTTCCGCTGGCTCTCTCAGCCTGGGTGCCGGAAAAATCCCTGAAACTTATCATTGTCGTCTCTGCGCTTGCATAAGAAGCAAAGAGTGGGGTGTGAACGCGTGGGCAAAATAAGCAGTTGCAGCACCGCCAGCCGAAGGAAAAAGTAGTAATAGTAACACAGATAGCGTAAGAATGAAAAGCAGTGTAAGGCATCAACGATGGAGACATCACCAATTACTCTACCAAAAGTGATAAAATCACAGCAACATTACTGGGAACTGCTGTAGATTGAAAAGAAGTATTTTTATAATCTTTACTTGCAATGATTTTAGACTGCCATTAGTATGAATAGCATTAGCAGCATAGTCAGTATCAACACAAGCAGTATAAGTTTAAACTTCAAGAGAATCCCTTTCAAGAGTAACAGTACCATCGGCGTGATTTGAGTGTAAAGTTTTAGCACTGACAACTGGAGGGTTACTGCAAATGTTTAAGTGGTATCAAAAGAATGTACCACTGACTCCCAAAAGTGTCAGACCTTGACCAACCGAACGCTTTATATAGTAACTAGTTTTGTTTCTGCAATTGGATTGCGTATTCAATAATACAATCCAGCATACTGCATGGGACTCCTTAACTCAATAAATAGCTGTCTTGTACGTGTGTCAGATCCCATTCTACATCAGCAGGGACAAAACACCAATAGCAACGACTGCAGCAGCAACAGCCACGGTCAACGGGTTTTTTTTTTTGCTGGAGGGTCTCACCTACGTCACTGGATGCAGCCGAAGCGGCCGCAGCATCGTAAGTTGTTGCACCGGCCGTTCATGAAAATCGAACAGCTCGCGGAACTTGGGGGAAATTTACCCGCTGGTGACCCAACGTTTTCGTGCGTTGCACCGGATATGCCGTGTCGGTATAAACAGATCATCACGGGCGTTGCTAAGGTAGTCCACTAAAAGTCGCTGATGTGCAAACACACACTCTCTCTCTGGCAACGTCAGATTGGTTCAACGAATTCAACATTGTCAAACAGTGTTACACTATTTGTTGTATCGTTGCATTACTACTCTATTGTTGCTATAATTATAATTGAAAATACTATTGACTGCTTTACTGATTCTATGGAGAATTTTGAAACCAGTGTTAGAAAATACACTTGCTCCAGCTTTTAAGTACATGATTCTCTCGCCTGAAAAATATATTCCGTTGGAGACAATCTTAGTGCACTCGTGTGAAACATCAAACGAAGAGGAGAAACAGTTAAGATGACCATGACCGGCTTTAATTTTGAGTGAGTGAGTAATCAAGTGCGTCTCTAATAGTCGTGGTATGTTACTATTTCGCTACATCAATAACGAATGCCAAATCTAATTGTTACATACTTAATCATTGTACTACTCTTTAACTAGTTATTTTTATTGAAATTTAATTAACGCTAAAGATATTTCCGAGATGAAATTCATAAAGGAAATATTATCTGATTTTATTCATTGAATCACTTCATAAGAGTCGTATTATTTTACCGCTGTTCATCCTGTCCTGATAAAATTTATTACTTCTACAACAAATCAGAGAAAGTGAACTTGTTAGCTTAACATTCTATTGACACTCTAATTTTCAACTTGTGTTTACTTTTGATAAGCTTGCAAGCCGAGTTCCGGTAAGTTTCATTTTGTGAGGCACGTGTTCAGTTTCCCGTGACCTGGGATTCCCAACATCGTGTCCCGGAACGTTCCGATGCGCAAAACGCAAGCTTTGTGTTAGACCCAAGAACTAATTTTCAGCTAGAAAGTGGAAGATGACACTGAATAATTTATTTTCATTCACAATGCAAATTATAGGGCAGCTATCTTTAGTGATATTCATGGAAAAATTACGTAGATTAGAAAAGGATCTAGTATATCGCTTATGTTATTAAGATGAACCGCTCTAAGAGTGTGAGAAAAATCTTGCTAGAAACTGTAACTTGATAGATCATCCACTGACGTCTGACAGAGTTGAAAACACTCGATATTAACGAGTGTTTTCTCCATTCATAATTATCAGAATTTTTCGCAAAATTTAATTAGATTACTAGAGCTAATTCATATAGAAATTACGGGACGGAATGAGGCTTTCCTTAAGAAGTGGAGTTGACTAGGCCTGCTTCACCATAAGGAATCCACTAGTTTGAAAGTCGCTTGGCTATTAGAACATTTCAGTGTTTTTCCGTGCGACCCATACACGTGCACACAGGCTCCTGAAGGTATAGAAGAAAAAAGAGCAGAAGAACTTGGAATTGTTATATCTTTTTCATCTCAAATGTAAAATATTCTGGGTTTTGTTTATTAATTCTTCAATATTTCTAGGTTGTCAGTTTGAAATTAACCTCACCTTTGCCCGCATTTCAGTCTTTAGGAACACTCGATCAAAATGTCATTGTTACCTTTATACTCTTTTGCTCCCAAGCTGTGGCCGGACAAATTTCTTCATCGTTTTCAGTTTTTCTCAATATTTTGAAGGTTTTGAATCCATCATTTTCCAAAAACAATTGTACGTGTAATCAGTTCTAATTACATTTTCCATTGCTTATTCGAGTATTAATGATAATTCTTATTATTGGCTTACTTATACACTAGAGAAAGATATTCAAGTACTGCTTCAAGACACTTGTTTTAATTTTTACCGCTTTATTACTACACTTTTCGTGTCTGCTTTGAAGGCTGTTGGCCGATTAGTCAGGAGGATTAACGGTGGAATTACCGCCACACTTCAAGGTCGCTTGTGGATGACTTACCAGCCATGACGCATTGCTGCATCCACGGCTGCGGAGTCGGAATTTTAGGGTTGTGGAGTCGGAATATTAGGGTTTTGGAGTCGGAATCGAGGTTTTGAAGGACCTGAAATGTGTGACTCGGAGTATGAGAAACTTATGGTATTTGAATCAAAATTTTGGAGTAATGGGGTTGTTTTGTGTGTCGTGATGGTATTGGAATACGAATTTTGGAGTTATGGTGTTGCATTGGGAGTCTTGGAGGAGTTCATGCTCCAAAAATGGAGTCATGTGAAAAAAGTGATGTCGGAGTCTATTTTCTTTTCTTATTGGAATAAATCAATTTTCAACCTCATAATAACTACTGGTTGTCTAAGCCGGGAAATTGGAATAGTTGTTCAATTGTGATGTCCAAGTCTGAGCACAGTTCTACAGTCAAAGTAGAATTCTAGATTGATCAACGACGGAACCAGAAAGGGGCTGATAATTATGCTGTCTGGTGGATAATTTTAAGACTACTGAGCTAAAGCCGGTTTTCAACGATTCAGGGTGAAGAAATCAGGCTAGGGAGCCTAACCGAGCTACTACTTGATGCTAGTAGATAATTTCTGGTTAGTATATTTCTAATATTTTATGTTTAGTAGTCGAAGCTTTTGTTTCAGATGTTCGAATGTGTCTAAGTTGGTCAGAAGGAACTGTTCCTCTTCATTACCTACACAGTTACCGAGAAAGCATTCCTATGTGCTTATTATATCGCAACGAATACTATATCTCTTAGATCATAACGATTTAGGTTACTATTTCATAGCGTTGTGTGTTCCGACCACCCATCGCAATGCTCTGCTTTAAACATCTTTTTTCTTCCACTACATTGCTTTCATCCTCACCATCACCGCTATCACTCGCATCCGCCTCCGTTCAGGGTTTTGCTGCACCACGACAGGACTAGAGGCTTAAGAAGCTAGCATGTGCCAGTGTCTCGTTCTGGAGGTGTTGGTAGGAGTGAGTGTTCACCTGCACCATCGCGCATTTGTTGTTTTTCAATTACAAATGTACCCTTCTCAGTCTCTGCTTTATTGAAATTCAGTTTTTTAACGTTGAATTAAGTCATTTGATGCCGGTTTCTGCCAAAAATTGTGCATTGGGGCAATTTGTTTGGTGCGTTCGATAATACAGCAAGTTTTTTCGTTATCTACGACGCTCCTGTTATAGGTAAGCGTTTGTGTGTGTTCACCTGAAGAAATCTGTTATATTGCTTGTTTTAATAAGAAAATTGCTTGAACATTTTATGCTTTTTATTCGAAATGATATCCAACACATGTACCTGTTAGTAAGTTCGCTCACACGTGATGATGAGGATTGGTATTTGTGCTGCGTTGAAATCTCCTTACATTGCGACACGCCGTATCGAATGAGGCTCTGCACTTTGTGGTCCTTGTTTCAATCTTGTTTTAACTAGAAAATTCCTTGAACATTTGATGCTTTTTATTTCAAACAATATCCAACACATGGACCTGTACGCAAGCTCACTGACGCGTACTGATGAGGATTGGTATTTGTGCTGTGTTGAAGTTTCCTTGTATTGCGATACGCCGTACCGAGTGAGGCTCTGCACTTTGTGATCCCCTCGTTTGAAATACCTAGTACTTTACTTTAAACCTAGAACCTTTACCTTGAAAGACGTCGGTTAATCAAACCAAAATGTTTTTGTCATAATGTGATATTTCACACCTATTTTTCATAACTTATTTTAAAACGTGGGGAAGTATACTGTAACTGACGATCCATGAGGCAGTAAACGAAAGTTAGATAAACGTTATTTTTTCACGTGTGTTAAATTACGTTCTAATATTGTTATATTAAGCTGCATAAACATACACACACAAAAAAGTTTTGTCTTTTGATTAATGTACATATGTCTTGATTACGGACTCCGTGGTTGTAGTTCAAAAGTTCCAGTCCCACAGAGAAGAAGGATGTTGTCCGATGCAAATACTGCGCTGTGTTTGTTTGAACTTTGTGACAATGAGTGTATCTAGGACATGAAACCAACGAGATTTTTTTCCTTTTCACAAAGTTTTCTCTTTATGTGTAGCTACCGTATTTACATCTAAAATTGAAGGAAATACTATAAACAAAGAAATGTTGCAACAAGTCTTGCATCAACGATCCTTGTACCTTTTCTATGACTCAGCCGTAGAAACAACTCTGGTTTTTTGCAATTTAACGCCTTCTCCACATTCAAATATTTTGTGTTAAATGCTCACCAACAGCTGTCAGACTGATTAAGGAAGTCACTTTCATATGCGCCTGCAGATATAAATATAGTAGTACTGTATTCATATTAAAGTATAAGAGCGTATGATGCATAAAAATTCTAAACTTTTTCAGTCAAAAATATTAATCCTCTCTATTTTTAAAAGAATTTTTATGCTAATAAGGAATTTTTACAATTTTATGTAACAAAGAGGAAACATTTCCAAGTAAATACGGTAACCTAAACGTACTCACACAAGATTTTTTTTCTTTTTGTAAGCCAAAATATTCATTTGTGCTTGAACATTTGAAGTACGGAAATCATGAACATTCTGTGAGGCTCTGAGCATGCGTTTACTGGTTTGAGAGGAAGAAGCAGCCCCTTGTTCAAGTATTAAAAGCGTTAGTTACTCTGAGTTCCGCTGTATGTGATCATTTACAGATTGATGCTTCATTTTTGAGTTCTAGTCTTTGATCTCAAATACATTTTGTGATTAAATTTAGGCATTGTAATAACGTTTCTGAATGCAAAAGGCAGATAATCATGTTTAAAGAATAAAGAATAAATTTAAAATAGTAGTTTAATTCAAAAATGGCTTTGCATCGAATTAGTTCACTAATCATTTGTAAACGTTTTACTCCAAGGTAAATTTGTATACTTGCTTTATCCAAAATTACTTATGATTTAACATATATCTGTTTGTTACAGCGGCGGCGAACGCCCCTTGGGGTCCCCCTACAGCGGGGGTATGGCATCCCCTTACTCTGATCACTCGGCAGGGCTCCCCTCGCCCCCCACAGTAGTTGCCGACTACAACAGACCTTACGATTGTGAGTCCTGGGCACTGGTAACAAGAAACGTAAACATTCACTTCTAGTTTTTTTGCACTTCACGAGTGTTGTTGTTGTTTAATGTGTGCATGTTTTGACGAAATTTGCAAGTCATTTCTAAGTTAAAGTATAATTTATGAATGTTTTGATGTATTTTACAAGTTATCTCTGTTTGACGGTATAATTTATAAATTTCTTGATGTATTTTAAAAAACATCTGTATGATATAGTATTATACGTACATGTTTGGATATATTTTACCCGTGGTTTCATACCTTGTTATCTGTTATATTAGAGCATATACATAAATAAATGTTTATGACTCTTCCCTATTTGACGGAGGTAACTCATGTGATCTTGGGCGAAGGTTAAACAAGCAAGATGAGTATGTAAAGGGTTTTATGCCAAAGAAATGGCATTTGAAGTCATACGAACTAATACTTATTTTTGAACTAGTTAATTTACGTAATACTGTGTTCATTCATTACGCTTGTAATTTTATTAAGAATTGAATTAACCGATGAGCCAATGCTGGTTTCAAGTTTTCATTTAATGCTCCATTACTTAACATTTTCCTCTCTTTGTCTAGGTGTCAACACTGATGGTCCACACTTAATTTTGACGGAGCAGCCGCAAGGCAAGTTCCGATTCCGCTACAAGAGCGAGATGGTGGGCACCCACGGCCAGCTCAAAGCCGAGCGCGCCGACAGAAACAAGCCAATTTTCCCAACGGTCAAGGTAACTGCAGAATATTTTTGTATCACACGAACACGGGCTCAGTTTCTGAAACTGCATTTCCAGAACCGTTACTCAGAAAGTCATATTAACTATGTGGAAAGTAACTATAAAGTGAGGATCAGCAGCTATTTACTAAACGAAGCTCTAACTAAGTCAATTTCTTTAACGTACTGCACTTTGTTGCTGATTTTAATTTTAGGTGTTAATGCGTCAATAATTTTTTGCCTTGAGAGCTGATTAATACACAACATAAGAGAAAAAATTATATCATACTTGTCTGCTCTCAACCACACTGATGCATCTATAGACGAATGATTTCTGCATTTCATTTCTTACTCGATGCGTTATGTTCTTTCCCTACTTCCTCTTTAAAGATTTCAAACTTTTTCAATAGTTTCTAGATTTTTCTACACATGCTAATTTTAACGATTTTCATGAGTTACCTGCTATTAATACGTTTCCTGCGTTTCCCTAACTGGTGCAAATCGTTACCATGTGCACATATCATAGTTACGAAAACGTTCTGTAAAATTCACATTTTACTAATGGGCCCACCGGTAGGTCCCTTCAGAGGAAATGTGTTGAATAGGATGAAATAACTATTTTTTATTTATTCGAACGCTTTTTTGTGCGCTATAACGGATAAAAGGGCGAAAAAGTGAAAAACGTACTTCAGAGTATTTTTTATTCAGTTAGCTAAATGGAGTGATGGCCCTGCGGTGATTCGTCTCGCCCTGTACACTGGAGAGGACAATCCAAATCAGCGACGTCGCCACGTCCATGAACTCAGTGGGAAAAACTGCGACAAGGACACGGGCATGTGCGAGGTGGTCGTCGACCACACCACCGACTACACCGCAACGTCAGTATTAAATATTATTACCTAGTGCATGTTACCTAGTTAGCCTCTGGGCCTTGTTCATTTTCTGCTCAAAAATTGGTCGGAAAGTCTATTTCCAAGATCAAGTTGGGTGTCAACTTAGCCGCTGATTACAAACGTAGCCAAAAATATTCCCAGCAGTTGGAGTTAAACATGGTTTACTAACGACAAAGTTTTAATATGGATTTCAAAGGTTGCAAATATGTGTGATTATTTTTCGTTTGTGAGATAATAATTTATAAAATTCTTTGACTTACTTCCCTATCGCATGTATCAAAGTGTTCAGTTATTTAAAGAACATGCATGACCTGGAACTCAATGGGCAGGTTCCAGAACCTGGGCATCATTCACATCGCAAAGAGGGACGTGAAGGACATCATCCGGCAACGCAAGAAGGCGGAACTCATCGAGCACGCGCGACTGCGTAGACCTCATTGCACTCCCGAGGAAATACGACAGAGTATCACTCCCACTGATTTGAAAAAGGTGTGCTTACGGCTGCTTGAAAATGCATTTCCTCTGGTATTAAAGTTGTTAGTTAGATCAGGGTATTATACCTTATAATTTTGAAATTGGATACATAAATTTTACATTGCGCCCCCTGATTTTCAACTAGTGCATTTATAGTTAAACTATGGTTTTACTACCACTAATCCTGAAAAATAACGTTTGGAAGGAGTTAAATATGATTACTGTTAATTCTTAATCGTAGTTGATGATAAATAACGTGTCATTCTACTACATTTTAATATGAACTTATGATCAAATGTGTTACTGGGTTTTGCTTGATGAAGATACGTTTAAAAATACGTTTGCGAATCAGACCAATGAATTTCAATAGATCTGCGTCCTACTAGGATAGATTAAATTTTCAACTAATCCTGTAAAGATTCCTTGTCACTTGGCATCCAATTGTCATGGAGTGTATATAATCTGAGTTGTGTTATTTTTTCTGTGGATCACTGTCTTAATTCCGTTAACGCGAATTTTTCACACAGCCTTTCTTAGAGATAGTTGTTTTAGCCTTCTAATTGCGGCCACGTGATTTTTTATGCGGCCTTCCTAAGACATGAGTTGGACATATGTTAATATTTGAAAATGTTTTTTTCAGTTTGACGAGGAGGCAGAGGAGATTGCCAAAACGATGGACCTGAACAAAGTAGTGCTACGCTTCCAGGCTTTCCAATACGATACCTCGCTTGCCTGTTACAGACCCATCACTCGCTCCGTCGACTCCGAGCTCGTGGTTAACCTCAGTAAGTTTGTTGCTCTTAGTGTGCATTTAATTTTAATGAATTCTAATGGAAATAATGAATTTTATAATATTTTGAGCAGTAGACTGAAAAATTTAACTTCTTCTTCAGTAACCCTCTCTTTCAGTATATAGATTGCTAAAATTAGTATTACATCGTAATACAATTGTGTTGCAATAACTGGAGACGAAAATTTATGCATTTTGGAGCTCGACAGGAAAAAATTTCTAACTCCCCCTTTTTTACAATTGACCTTTGAATAAGAAAACTACTACACTGTACTACATGACAGGATTTTCCTATATGCGTATCATATCTGAACCTAGATGATATTTACGCAAAAAAGTCAGGAAATGATGCTTATTATTTCTTCCATCAATAGAAAACAAAGTTATTCAACAAGTACATCAGGGAGATCACTATGGATAGATTCAAATTTATAATTCGCTTTCACTGCTGATAAATATTTAAATTCTAATTATGTAGTTCCATGTTGAATTATCTTCAACTTCAGTCTTTAATTTACTTCCAATAGTGACAATTATTTTGTGTTGCAGAAAACGCGTCAACAGGTGAACTGAAGATCGTTCGCATGTCTCAATGTTCTGCTCCCTGTACCGGTGGTACTGAAGTCTGGATGCTCGTGGAAAAAGTGAAGAAAAGTAAGTTTTTGTATTGTGTCCTAAGTTCCTCATGGGTGTTTAAAGCCAATGTTTCCATGACGCCTGGGTGTCAAATTGACTCTGGATGATAAATTTAAATCTTAATTTTACGCGACTTAGGCTAGACAAGAAACATTTGAAAACCATCTTTATTCTAAACCATTTGTCTCTCACACACAATGTGCCATGACTAATATTTGGAAATTATTAGCGAAATATTTTATGCGGTTATTTTTTACAACAGCATTTTTTATGAAAAAATGAATACAAGTCGTAACTCTTTGTTTGCATTTGTTCGATAACTTGTCATATGACTATACTCGTATTTAGGAGTCCGTAGTCGTACGTATCTTTATGTCTATTGCATCATACGCTGTACAAACGATACTAAGCTAAATGAAAAATATTTTATTGATAATGTTTTTGAGAACTTGGTGTTTCACCAGATACTTTATTATATATTCAGAAATACTTAGTTTTATTGCAAAGGCAACGTCTGCTGTTCCGTAGATGAAACCAATGTTTGACTCACACGAAATTGATGTGCTAACGTTTGCTCCGTAAGTTATCAAAGCTTTAACTCGCTTCACATGCCCTAACTCTAGAATTCCTGAATCGTTCACTAATTATATTCTTGTTACTCTAGCGAATATCAAAATCAAGTTCTTTGAGAGTGACGCTGACGGCAACGAGGTTTGGTCGGCGTACGGCGAGTTCAGTGAAGCAGACGTACACCACCAATACGCCATCATTTTCAGGTACAAGCAGCATATTTTTATTGTTAAATTATTTTTAGGTATCATTGTAGTGTATTAGGCATAATTTTTCTTGCCATTCTTTTAATATCAGGTGTTATTTGTTGTATTTTTTATAATATTATCTGGTAAGCCTTGATTTATCAATATACAAGTAAAGGGGACAACCCTTTCCTTACTGAATTTATTTTTGTCGACAATGACAGCGTAGACTGTACAGTGACGAATATTATTTTTGTGGGGTTCTTGACTTTTATTCAAAATTGTTATCGTAGATCAAACGGTAAAACGAAAATCTTGAAATTATTATTTTCACAACATTGATTCTTGTGTAAAGTCAATGCAGCTTATAGTTCGACTACTACGATAATAAAAATTAAGTATAGTACGGCTCTTGAAATTGAAATGTATTCCCTAAGTAACTAATTTATGCAACCAAATTTAAAAATACTTTATTTTGATCACGTTTTCTATCGTGTGCAAACCTCTCGTGATGTATGGATAATTTTCTGCTCTAAGATGGTTTTCTTCACTTGCCAAGCGACCACACTAAATATGCTCAATTGGAGACTTTTTTGATGGCCGTGTTCACTTCCATCAGAACCCCGCCCTACCGCTCTACGAACCTTCGCTCTCCTGTGCCTGTGAAGGTCCAACTCGAACGCCCCAACGACAAAGACATTAGCGAGCCAAGAGACTTCACCTACTACCCCGGCAGTGAGTCTTCTCTTTTTATTCTCAAGTTTTCTAATTCGAACATTTTCAGTTTGTCCATGTCTCTTTCTTATCCTCGTTTGCAGCATTTTCTGTTTCGCCTAAGTATCTATATAATCCTGGATTGCAATATTTTCTCGTGGGTTCATATATCTTTTCTATCTTGGCTTGAAATACGTGCTATTGTGTTCATGTATCCTTCTTATTTTAAGTTGCAGGATTTCATTGCTTCTCCTTCTGAAGTTTCGTAACCTAACACTTATAGCATCTGCCATTATTTTGAATTTTTCCTATGACGGCAGTGAGACCCCTCAGTCCTCCCTTCGTTTTATCCTAATCAAAACTAAAATATCTTCCTATGTTCGAATACCGTTTTTATTCTGGCCATGAGTCTCCATCTCACTCTTCTATAAAACTTTTCTTCTCTAAATCCAAGTATTGTCTACTATTTTCAGAATCATTCATTTTATTGAATCATAGATTTTTTCTTTGTTGTAAAACAAATGTTGTCCATAATAAATTAGTACTCCTCCTACCATTCCCCTACGCATGTAAGTTTTATTACCATAATTTTCTTCCTTCTTCTAAACCTAATTTATCTTTCATGCCTGAAAGTCCTTCCTATCTAATACTTGAGTTCCCTGCCATAGTTTCAGTTGTATGTATTCATAATTTACCAAATACGGAGATTAGCTTACTCTGTCTGAATATCTTTTCACTGGATGCAGAAAGTTGCGTAACCATACCATAGCGATGTGTAGCCTAAACTAAATTTAAATAATATTGTAAATAATTTTGCTGGATATCCTTATTTTGAAAATTAAAAAAGCAGTTGCACCCACCCGATTCCGTTTTCTCTACCTATGTTTTAACTGCGGTATCTCTCATGCAGAAGTGCTTATATTAATGTAATTCTAAACCGAATTTGTTTTGCAGATCGTAAGCGGCAAAGTCCATTTATGGAGACGGCTAGACTTGAAGAAGACGAAGACTACCCTCAGGGCGGAGGAGGTCGCTCTAAGCGCATGTGCCCTGGTGGTCCCTTCAATGAGCCTCTAGATCTCAGATTCAGTGAGTTTTCCTCTACCCACACGAGTAGTGATAATGTTTTTGCAAGGTGTGATTATTCTTCTTCTAAGTCTCTGACGCCTGGCCAGGGCTATGAATATTCTCCTCAATCTCTGGCGACAGATCAGAGATGTTCTTCGGCCCATCGTCCTAGGGTCCGAACTAGCTCGGGAAGTGTTCTACCCAGTCAAAGTGGGGAAACTGAGTCCCAGCATTGTAATCTTTTCCGAACAGAGTTCGAAAAGCTTGTAGATTTGAAAGAACATAGCAAAAAACAAAATGTTCGAAAAATATCTCCAGCAAGCTCTTCATCGATGTTTGCTTTGTGTAACCCTAGTACTAACGAGGTCCAAAGATGCAGGAATCTCTCGAGCGGAAGTGACATTGCTGGTTTTCTTTCGCCTAACGAAGCAACATATTCAAATATTCGTGGACAGTCTTGTTCACAAGAGTCACTCATTGAATCTTTTACTAGAGCCTGTAACACAGATAACACTGAAGCATCAACTTTGTATGTTAAGAATAAAGGCAATTTTTCTATGCCGTCTGTGGCTGAGCCGACTCAGACTTATACCTCACAGACAGGGTCATATTACTTACAGTCTCCAATATTAGGGTCCTCTCCAACATCTCACACTTCCACGCCTTATACATCACCCTACCATAAGCCTGCTGTAGACTATGATTTTCGTCTATTGACTCCATATTCAATCAGTCCTTCGAGTGTATCAGTAAGTTTAGTGGCTGCATCATCGAATATCGACCAGGAGCAAAACATTTATGGTACTGGAAGTTCTACAACGTTCCTTGCCGGAACAACGAACCAAAGCGCGCAGGAGCAGTCTAACTACGACAGCTTTCATCACTCGGCCTCTTTACCCAGCCTGTTACAGGACTCTCAGAGCGAGAAGCCTACGAATCCGCTTTCAGGATGTCCCATGTTACCGGATAAAAATGTGAGTCAAGACAACGGTGCCCCTACTTATGCGGAACTGCAACCTGTTCAGCGTGCCGGCTTGAGGCCTCCGCTCGAACCCCTTCTTTTGCCCCAACGACTCGAAGCATTCGGAGGCTGGGGAGTGAGAGCATCCCCACCACCGCAACCAGTGGAGTCTCAAAAATGGGACCAAGAATCGTTGGGGTGTAAAAGACGCAGCTCCGTCCCTAACATGAGTGGACCATTCACTCCTCCATTGGTAACAGTGACTCCACCCGTCGAGTCTTCTTCACCATTTTCTTCCCTGCTCTGGAGTTCTGCGGATGATATCCTGGAATAACTATTTTCACTGATTCATCTTCATTAGATTAATGTTATTACAAATTATAAACCAATTAAAATTGGTATTGCGCGTGAATTCTATTTCGTACTAAGCACAGTAAACACTATGTGTTGCAGCGGGGACAGGTGATGCAATATCGTGACTGCTGATGAAGATACCGAATAACGAGCGAAAACTCTACACTTAAGTCTTAATTTTCATGTTGATTCTCTTTTCATTATTTCACATGTAGATGGTTTCATACATATTTTGAAATTATAAATACTTTTCAAATATTATCAATCCGTTTTTCACTTGTTAAGATAATTCATTGTCCTGGGTGTATTCTTAAGCATTAGTAAAGACACGTCTGAGCATAACTACTTTAGCATGATGATTTGTTATCCTAATCTTATATGATAGGCAAACGTGCTCTCTTAGGAAAATGCAAGAAATAATGGATATAGTCTGAAGTAATAATTATATTGACTAACAAGAGAGCTGATCTTGCATTGTTTTATCGTATATACTCTGTATTGTGGGTTATATCCCTCTGATTACTAAGGTAATCCTCCGAATCATCTCTGAATACTCCGGAAAAAGTATTTGCATTAATGTTATAATTTTCTATAGAGCTTCTTTTCTAAACAGGAAAATAACTAACGAAATCACTAACTGAAGATTGTGTTCTTTCTAACAACGATCGAATTTTTTTTCGAAACGTTATTTCCTTCAGCTACTTAAATAGATGAAGCAATTTTTATTTCGCTATTTCTAAATATTGTATTGCAAAACGTATGCATCGGTTAACTTAGTTATGCTTGATTTGACAGTATAATTTAATACCAGTGGCTAAATTGTAAATACAAAACCAATTGATAAGTTAGTAATTGTATATCCCTTTTTGAATGTTCTTAAAGTACCTTGGTTCTTTTGAAGAGTTCGTGAAACTCAATTTAGGCAGCTATTGATAGTCATCCACTCTCACGTTGTCCATGACAGCAATATTCGAAAGTAGCCTTAATCATTTTTTCTCTAGCTATCTATGCTTAATGCTTTGTTGAGTTTCAATTGTTGCCTTTTCGTTTCATTACTGTTCAATTAAATGGTTTTGATTATTTCTAGCCATTTTTCAATAACCCTTCAAA
>VCRD01000957.1:571-31458 GCA_006783055.1 Trinorchestia longiramus | reverse complement strand
CTATTGACTCCATATTCAATCAGTCCTTCGAGTGTATCAGTAAGTTTAGTGGGTGCATCATCGAATATCGACCAGGAGCAAAACATTTATGGTACCGGAAGTTCTACAACGTTCCTTGCCGGAACAACGAACCAAAGCGCGCAGGAGCAGTCTAACTACGACAGCTTTCATCACTCGGCCTCTTTACCCAGCCTGTTACAGGACTCTCAGAGCGAGAAGCCTACGAATCTGCTTTCAGGATGTCCCATGTTACCGGATAAAAATGAGAGTCAGGACAACGGTGCCCCTACTTATGCGGAACTGCAACCTGTTCAGCGTGCCGGCTTGAGGCCTCCGCTCGAACCCCTTCTTTTGCCCCAACGACTCGAAGCATCCGGAGGCTGGGGAGTGAGAGCATCCCCACCACCGCAACCAGTGGAGTCTCAAAAATGGGACCAAGAATCGTTGGGGTGTAAAAGACGCAGCTCCGTCCCTAACATGAGTGGACCATTCACTCCTCCAATGGTAACAGTGACTCCACCCGTCGAGTCTTCTTCACCATTTTCTTCCCTGCTCTGGAGTTCTGCGGATGATATCCTGGAATAACTATTTTCACTGATTCATCTTCATTAGATTAATGTTATTACAAATTATAAACCAATTAAAATTGGTATTGTGCGTGAATTCTTTTTCGTACTAAGCACAGTAAACACTATGTGTTGCAGCGGGGACAGGTGATGCAATATCGTGACTGCTGATGAAGATACCGAATAACGAGCGAAAACTCTACACTTAAGTCTTAATTTTCATGTTGATTCTCTTTTCATTATTTCACATGTAGATGGTTTCATACATATATTGAAATTATAAATACTTTTCAAATATTATCAATCCGTTTTTCACTTGTCAAGATCATTCATTGTCCTGGGTGTATTCTTAAGCATTAGTAAAGACACGTCTGAGCATAACTACTTTAGCATGATGATTTGTTATCCTAATCTTATATGATAGGTAAACGTGCTCTCTTAGGAAAATGCAAGAAATAATGAATATAGTCTGAAGTAATAATTATATTGACTAACAAGAGAGCTGATCTTGCATTGTTTTGTCGTATATACTCGGTATTGTGGGTTCTATCCCTCTGATTACTAAGGTAATCCTCCGAATCATCTCTGAATACTCCGGAAAAAGTATTTGCATTAATGTTATGATTTTCTATAGAGCTTCTTTTCTAAACAGGAAAATAACTACCGAAATCACTTACTGAAGATTGTGTTCTCTCTAACAACGATCGAATTTTTTTTCGAAACGTTATTTCCTCTAGCTACTTAAATAAATGAAGCAATTTTTATTTCGCTAGTTTTAAATATTGTATTGCAAAACGTATGCATCGGTTAACTTAGTTATGCTTGATTTGACAGTATAATTCAATACCAGTGGCTAAATTGTAAATACAAAACCAATTGATAAGTTAGTAATTGTATATCCCTTTTTGAATGTTCTTAAAGTACCTTGGTTCTTTTGAAGAGTTCGTGAAACTCAATTTAGGCAGCTATTGATAGTCATTTACTCTCACGTTGTCCATGACAGCAATATTCGAAAGTAGCCTTAATCATTTTTTCTCTAGCTATCTATGCTTAATGCTTTGTTGAGTTTCAATTGTTGCCTTTTCGTTTCATTACTGTTCAATTAAATGGTTTTGATTATTTCTAGCCATTTTTCAATAACCCTTCAAAGCGTCCGCCGAGTTGAAAACAACCATCTATCCCCCGCTGCAACACTTTGAAAATCTCAAAGAAATTCCGATATTTATCCCTGTGCGTCTGCTCGGATTCACCAGTCTCTTCTGAAAATGCCGTCGGGAAGGACTGTCGTAGTTGTTGAACAATAAATGAAAACGTTCGTGAATCGCTCCACACCTTGCTCTACAATAAAATTACAACTGGATATCGTAGCTGTCGGTCATCATTAAGGAGTAGCATTGGAACGGCCTACAACAATTCATTTCTGACGAAGAACTGCGCTGGATTTTGTGATGCATTTCGAGATAAATACTGCATTTTTAAACCGAGGCCAAGGACTTACACTAAACTCTCAAACTATTACAAACATACAATGGATACTTGACTTTTTCTAAAAGAATTTAAATTCTCTGTATAAAGGAGATGTTAATCTTACCCTGTGATCTGTAAAAACAGAAGTTGTTTTCTAAACTGATATTGTTAATAATTTTTGGAGCTAGAATTATTACCGCTAACAAGCGCTATGTGTGTGCAGAAGAGGCAGTAAAAGTAAGAATATAAAAGCAGAGATAAACTGCAAAGACTCGGACAACAAATAGCATTCAGAGTTTTGGGATTTACATTTCATATTAAGGAAACAGACATGCAGTAAATCTGAGCAACATCAAATTTAGTATTGAAAACTTCAGTGGAGACAAAGAATAAACTTGTTCACATTTCATAAGCGACAAATACAGATATAATTGTTACGGCATTAAATGCAAAATAATAATTGCTAGTGGTAGATCCAGCCAAAAATGGGTCAAACGCACACCATTATCCACAACCGCTGGTTAAAATACGTTGATTTTCATCACTTTATGATGAGTACCAAAAAAAAATCTGCACTCGATGTTAGGCATAGCAGAAAATTCAAGGCCGTAAACAATGATGTTTCAAAAAAATGTTGAAAATAAGCACGTCAATTTAAATGAAAACGTGCATGAGGGCACCAAACGAGTGTACGGTGTATTTAAGTAATTTTTTTGTTTGAAGTGTGAGTTGTCGATGTCTCTTCAACAAAATTTGATTTTTAGAGTACAGATGTAGACATATTTTTAAAGCATTTTTCTCGTAAGTCAAAAGTTGATGCACAAACTTTGGGGGAGAACACAGAATTTAACTGTTCATTTTATTTTTTACCCGTCCACGAAAAAAATTTATATATGTGATAAAAATAATCGAATATTTTTTCCCTTCCCAATAAGATTACAAAGCCTCTCATACAGTCGTGTGAACTTATATGACCGGGGAAGTTGTAATTTAAAATTTCGGAACATCGAATTGACAATCATTTCACGATCATGCTCCTACGTTAAATTAGATGATTTCATCACTATCTCACTAGTGCACATCGGCATCCCCTTATACTTACGCGCAAATACAATATTGTCTTTCATATTAGGCAGACTATTATCTGCAAACTAAATTTAAGCCCCAAACACGCAGAAGTAAAACAAAGTTAGTGACAACGCTGGATTTCTTCAACATTTGCTATTCAGGGACTGTCGTATAAAGCTGGAATAAATGGTAAATTATTCTCTCATCATCTTCACAGTCCAACTTAGTAATTACTATAGGCGCATATACGCATCCTTTCATACATCACTAATATGAAAGCATAAAACAGTACCGGTTTATCATTTTTGTTTTCCTGTTTAATTAGACATGTCATTAATTAGTGAACACTTTCAATACTATGTTGTATATTTCCTTGAACAAAAAAGATGCAGTTACCATTTTGCTCTAATTTTCTTTAAAGTTAATTCATTTCTTTTACCATGCGGTCAACATTTTTGCACGTTTTCGATTTTTAAAAATATTCCAAAATGTCACTTTTGATTTTCATTTACGTTGTTCTTTGGGACAGTTCCCCTCAATAATTATTTCTTGGAAAAGAAATATTTCTCTGGCCTTGAGTACGGAGTGTTATTCCACATTTATAAGACGTCATAACTTACATAAATCTATACTCGTTTTCTAGTGGACAACCGGCGGTGTCCTACAGACGGGGACATTATGGAGGTCCTCATAGACATGTACTCCCGCACAGGCAACGGCACCGAAGAAAGTAAGTTAATCTTCAGAGCAGCTAACTCATATAACTAATAGCAAAATTCTAATTATGAAATTATTTTTATCGTAATTGTTGCCATAACTATCATTATTATCATGATTAGTGCTCGTTTCTTCTTATGGGACATTCAGGTTTTATTCTCGTAAGGTTTACCAGCGTTTTCGTAATTTCAGTATAAGTTCATAATTATCTTAGTATGTGACATGATAAAAACACAAATTTTACACTTCTGTTGTTGAGCTTTTGTGCGTCCAATTCTAGTACATCTCTGAAAAAACAATCTATCCGATTTTAAGTTCAGCAAATCATGTTGAATGTTCAGGAGTAATGACAAAAAATTTGTTCCAGAGCTAGACCTAATGACAAGAACAGACTTTGATAATGAACCATAACGATAAAATTTTCAGCTTGAATCATTTTAAAAGTTAAAATAAAAAGAATGTATATGATGAAAGATGGGTTATCAAGATACTTTTATGAATGCTGTCCGTTACTGGAAGTAAATATTCTTGAACAACTTCATTGAGTAACTGGCTGTACTAAGCATTCCAAGTAAATCCTAGTTATATTTTTAATTCTTTAATACGTTCGTTGTTGTCATTGTTTAATTTTTGTCAGGTTACAACATTGACCTGCCTGGTTCCGGCTTGCAGTCTGCTCAACAATCCCCGCAGTACACTGTGAGTTGTCTCCTTTGTATGAATACTGACTTTAACACCTTCTCCCCACAACAAAAACGACTGAAAACTACTCAAACCTATATAGTCTCTTACGCTAACTTGCATCCAGTCATTTTCTCTCTTGTGGATGAACCTCGCCACATGAGCTTTCGTGCTCGGCAGCTCATGCTTGTATTCCCCATTCCATTCATGGGTCCGGCTTCCGTTCCTGTTCCCATAGGCATTGGTATTCCCCATTATTATCCAGGGAGCAGGTTCTCCCCTTTCCGCTACCACTAGTATTTATTATTCTATTCGTAGCACTAGCTCTCCTTCCTTCATCAAGATCACTTGCCATTTCAGGGATGATTTGTATGTGCTGTATGAAGCACAGTTAGGAATACATCAATACTCAGTAGCTCAATCGCACTCATAATTTGTTCCAGATGTTGAGCTATTATTAAGTCAAGAGCTCACTGTCATTGCTGTTATCATTTTGACATTCTGGTAGTTTATTTGCAAATATTGTGTTCTTGTTTTGCTGTTTCGTTTGTTTTTTTTTGCATCAGCCAGCACAGTTGTTGTGTGATATTAATAAACCAGATTTTGTAGCGTGTTAAACTTTCTCTTATGTTCGCTAACATTCATTTCTCTATCAGAAAGTGACCGCCTTTAATGGGATTATGAAACCAAAAAGTTCAAGTTCATATCTTGTACTATCTGTTTTACTGACATAGCATCTATTCATTACGTTCTATTCTTATTTTCTATTTTACTCGAAACTACTTCAAGTATTTCCTCGTACTGACCTCTGCAAATAAAGTTTTACGACTTCTTATGATAATTGTACTTCAGAAGAAACACAAATTCGTTTCACCTACATTTTATTGTCATTTTGTTTTGCCGAATTTACCATATCAATGCAGTATTTACTTCCAGCCTATTTATGGCTTGTGCGAAGAAATTGTCAGATGCTCTTAAAAAATTGTGTTTTGCAATATATCTTTGAGACGTTCCTTAGTGCTCTATCACATTTTTTTAAATATTATCGGTTATTTGTGTTATGCCAGTGATGATATTTTGAAATGTCTAACCATGAACCCTCCAGTCGCAGTGGTTTCTGGTATCTTCTTTCTTTTGACTCTTAAAATATCATATAGTCATACGTAGCCATGTTTGTAAATGAGTACTGCTGTGGTCCACATCGTTAAATGTTACGAGGGACAACATAAATATTTTATTTAAAAGAATTTTGAAGTTAGATGCTTATAAATTTTCTAGGTTCCATCTCCAAACCATCCATGTGCGTCACCGAACAGCAACAGCAATCAAAGTTTCTACAGCACATCCAACGATGCCCCGTGCGTCGAAAACTCCCCCTACCTTCAGGTAACTTGGTTAATTTCAGTATACATTGTGTTACATGCAATCTCTACACTATATAATGCAATATAGTGTTTTTCATATTTCTTGCTCGTTTTTGTACAAAGTACTAACCTCATTTCAGAATAGGTCACTCTTAAATGATACGGCTCATTCTTCCCAAAATACTAATTTGTCGTTTGATATTGATATCAAACTGCTCAAATCATAAACGTGACAAAAGTACACACTGAGAGTTAGGCAATGAACGAACATACATTTTTTTTACTATAGCTCATAAATTTTCATGTGGGTTGTCAGGTGGGGAGTGAGGGGCCCCAGACGATGATGGGGAGCGGAGGCTTCGTGGTGACCACCTCCAGAGACGCTCTTTCCCCTCACTTGTCCTCGTCTCCACACTATCAAGTGCCTTCGCCTACTCAGGTGACCAAGTAGTTGTATTATTAATCAATATATCTTTTCTCTCACTTGTATGTATCTTCATACTATCAAGTGCCCTCAGCTACTCAGATGACCAAGTTGTTGTAATATTAATCAAAATATCTCTCCCTTTACTTGTCCTTATTTCCATGCTATCAAGTACCCTCACCTACTCAAGTGACCAACCAGCTGCAATGTTAATAATTATATTTAATTCCTTTGAGTATATCGCCAACAATGTCTTCATATTTTAGACGAATCAGCTGTGGTTAAAATTGAATGATTTCGGTAACATTTTTAAGTTAATTCAGATTTAATTTATTTAATAATTTTGAGATCAATTTTAGCAGTTCATAGTAGTAGTTAATAACTGTTATGATAAAAATGGGTACACTTCGTTTCAGCTTCGAAAAATTGGAGCGTGCTTTTCGTGTATGTGTAATAATTTTCACATTGCCTGTGTTTCCACATCATAAAGCTAAGAAAAAATAGTCCTGTGTGTTTCTCGCACATTCTTTCTAGTGATATCTCTATTCAATACTGAATGTTTGGATGAATTCTGTTGCTTTAAGAAATTTATTGTACGTTGAGTAGGTACAAAAATCCACCAGCAGGTGTATCGTGTGATGAGTGATGTAAACTCTTCTGATTAAAGAGGAATTCCATTAACTGCCATTGAGTTGTTTTAATTTGCTACAGATGCCTTCTCCCAAGTACCAAGTGCCTTCTCCTCAGCAAGTGGTGCACCACCAAGCTGCTTCTCCTGGATACCAAGTGCAGCAGTCTCCTCAGTACCAGCTGGGTGGTCACTACACGGACCAGATGGTACCACTGTCTCCTAACCAGATCTCTGGAGACGCTCTCATCAGTAGTGCAACCCTGAGCAACCATCAGTTGCAACAGCAGCACCACCAGCAACTTCAACAACAGCAGCAGCAACAACAGCAGCAGCAACAACAACAACAACAACAGCAACAACAACAACAACAACAACAACAACAACAACAACAACAGCTTCAACAACAGCAACGTCAGCAACAACATGTGATTCCTCAGATCCAATTCCATTCAGAAGTAGCAATGCCAATCCAGCAGCAAACCACTCTCAGTTCGCTCCATCTTCCACAAAATGTTGTGAGTTAACAGTGGTTTACAGCCGTCGTTTCTGTATTGAATTGGTTCGGAAGTATCCGGACTTTTTATGGACCAATGAGATTCCTCTTTAAATCTGGTAAAATTTTAACGTATTTTATAATGGTGCTTATGAATTAGTACCGTAGCTTTTTTAAGAGTTGTGCTTTATGATTAATCAAAACTTCGAATGATGCAGGAACAACATAATGAATATTTGTTTTGTCAAGACATTTTGCTATATTCAGCGTAAGAATTTATAACCGAATTCTTGTTGGAAGAAAATGCTTTGTATGAAAAGCAATTAGTCTCGGACGACCTAAATACTAAAATTTATAGGGCGATGTTGGCCACCCACTTTTACCGACTTAGGACGATTTTGGCCATCTAGTTTTATGAGTTTAGGACGATGTAGACCGTCCAGTTTTACGAGCGTTGCTATTTTGTGCAGGTGTCTTCTCTGAATACGCCTACCATCTCGACCCAGACAGCAGTCGACTCCACGGTAGGAACTGCTTCTGTTTTAAAAACAATATTTCCTACATATTCATATTTTTTCCGAGGAAAACGATGATTGACGCTGTCAGTGATGAATGAAATTCAAACAATTAATTTTAATATTCATCTCCTGCAGATGAGAGAAACTAACGAGTGGGACTTTAGCAACTTGGTACAAGACTCCCCAGCAACAGGGCTCGACGACTTGGACTTCGCAGATTCGATTTCACTCGATACAATCAACCCAGATCTCTTCTCAAGCTCAAATCTCCGCACAGACAGCGCGGTGGTCAAAGGTCAGAATCAAATGAAATATCAGTCCATTAATTGTATTGTGTGTTTCATAATGTACGGTGTGTTAGTATAGTTTTGTTTTTATATTTATCCTGTAGATATGTACACTGAGTTGTTGTAGTAGTGAAAGAATTTTTATTGTTGTCACATTTGAGAATGCTATATCACAGGAAAGTCATCAAAGAAAAACGCGAGCTTGGCTGCGTTGACCAGATCGATGGCAGGGGTCTCTCTAAAAGACGATTCCACCATTACTGAGAAGAAAAAGACTCCACCTCCTGCAATCAAAACTGCTCGCTCAGGTAAATAATAGTATTAATTACTATTAGTAGTAGTATTAATTACTAAAATGATTGGTCATGTAAGGATCCATAAAATGAACGAGATAGTCTATAACACCCGGACTTCATTTTGAAAATACGCTAAGGAGAAATAAAATGCTAGGCAGTGGGGAATTTTGCTTCCTTCACACACTGAGAGGGAAATGAAAGGAAAACATTGTATCTAAAAGTCTAAATTATCAGAGGCTTGGGAAGATGGGACAAAATATATACATACTTGGAAAAATCTTACTTGCAGAAGTGGCCGAGTTTTTGTTCTTCTGGCAGTCTGAGCACCTGCCTACATACATTCTGGTGCGATCATCATTCAGATAGGCGTTTATATCTTTTTCTACCTCTGACATTCCCATTTAGTAATCAAATTATACCTTCACAATCAACATGCGTATCATGTTCGCGTTGATGTTGTTGTTCGTGAATAGTTGCGTTGCATAAAGGTCCATAGTTCTTTTGATAGAACGAAGAATTCTTGGAATCCAACTTACGTAGATGAAGTGCTTTTTTGAATATTTCATTATTTTACATCTGAATTTTCTTTTCATACTAGAAAATGACTAAGAAATTTAAAACGCTATTTCAATCCAACATTCTTGTAACCAAAGTGGTGTATATGAACTTTAACAACATTTTTTCCCGTTATTTGGAAAATGAACTTCCTAATTTTTTTCAGCATGCACATCAATCCTTTTATTTTGCGTGTAAACCTGAAATCCTCTATATTTTTCAGATTTAGTGTCGGGTTCCGTAGACGTCGCTTTCCGCGTGGCCGTGAGCGCCGCGGAGAGCCTCCAAGCGTACGCTGCAACAGGGGATCTGGGCAGGCTGCTGGCAACTCACCGTTACCTCCTCGCCGTCCAAAACTGGCAGGGTGACAAGTGAGTTTAACATTTCTTCAAATTTAACATTAAAAATATGAAGAAAATCATTTACTGAATAACTTCACGGTCACAAACGAGCAGGATGTCTTACGAAGAGAAATTCGATTAGTCACTCGTTCAAAGTTTACAACAATAGCACGATGAAGAGCTTTCACTTATTGATTTCGTGTCTGCAAATGAACAAGGTCACCCACACAAACCATATCGATTTGCCATTTGTTGAAATTTTGCTATAAAAATATGAATATAAACCTTCACTCAATAACTTCGCAATCGCAAACTAGTTGAGTCCCCTACACAAACCTCTGTGAATAACCATTCGTTCATATTCCGCTATAAAAACGTAAAGAAAGGCTTTTGCTTACTGATTTCATGGCTGGAAATGAACTGGATCACCCGTACATGCCTCTACGACTCTAGACAAAAATAAAAGAAGAAGGCAAAACGTTTATTTACAGAAAATTACATAGGAGAGTGCGTGGTGAAGCAGTTGTATAAGTATTTTACTACGATCTTAAAATATTTGATGTAACAGCAAAATTACGATACGCGGTCTACTTTCGTAACCTCAATACTTTCGAAAACTTGGCGAATCGATCAATTTGATCACTCAAAAAACTGGTCAACAAATATGCCTGTATGTACGTTTGGATAAGCGTTCCTGGATGAAGATACAGCTGTTCCTGACAGCGTTGAAATTAGCTTATTTTTATGACAGATTCAGAGCACTTCCTCTTCACCAGTTGTTGCTTTGTGAAACATTGCCGTAGCTCCTATCTTCACTCTAGAAAACTTGTACAGTCCAGTTACTGATTGCATTACATGCAACATTCGAAAAAAAATTACATATTCATTATACTGAAGCATTTTAGCCCAGAGTGTTACTCAAAGTGTTAATGTTTTCTTTAATTTCGATTACCAATTCTTACAGTGCTCTGCACACGGCGGTGAGCAACAAGAACGCCGAGGCCTTCAACAAGATCCTGAAGGCTGCAGCCAACCTCCGGCCTTGTGACATGCTCAACATGCAGAACTTCGCTGGCGAGGTGCTGTTCAGTTCTCAATCGATTATTTTCAACCCAGTTATCACAATATACTCGATATTTTTCCTATTACTATCATGGTGTGACCTTTCATTTTTAATGTCATAAAATCCTTAACTCGCCATCTACTTCTTAGTGCAATAATTGTGTATTCGATTCATTTTGCCAAGAAAAATTTGTTCGATTTACATTATATATAGTCTCCAATAAGTCACTGTGCACTCAGATCTTGTTAACGCACGTTTCTTTGTAGAGAACAATAGGCAAATGTGCATGAGAGTTATAAATAGTGTTGAAAATGAAGTAACTTAACCTCAATATTGGTTTGGATTGTTCTTATTTTGCTTTTAATCACCGCAGCACAATTTATCATAATTAAATTCAATGTCTGCCTTTTGCATCTTATTTTCAACCCTTTGTCTACTGAGGGTTTGTTTCACTACCGTCGTGTTCACAACCCGCAAAATTAACTTGGCTTGTTGTGAACACAACTATCGGTAGCAGTACAAGACAGTAGACGAAAAACCAAGTTTGCTACGTGCGTGTTTTTTATTTTCTTCTTTTGTGAGCAGACGGCCCTTCACCTGGCGGTGCGAGGAGGGGATCTGTCGATGACAGATCGTTTAGTTTCAGCGGCGGGAGCTGACGTCAGCATCCCCGACGGTAGGGGCAACACTCCTGTGCACCTCGCCGCTGCCCTCCCCCACCTCCCCGCCATCATGGCGGCCCTACTCACCCAGCCTATCAATGGTGCCAGGTCGACTCTTGAAACTGCTCTACAGGCTTACAATTATCAAGGTACGTTTAGGGTTATCGTAAAAGACGACGGAGTTCACCTCATTTTGGTTTTATTTACTTATTTTTGTACCATACATGTTTGAAAGATCTACAGTGTGTACCTATAATAGTATGTGTGACGTTGTGGTTGAAAAAGACTATCTGCCTACTGACTTGTCGACTAGGCAAGCTTTTTAAACTCAAAAGTCAGAGCAAGTTTTCTACGAGCTCCAATGTATTTGTTGACCTGAGTGCCTGTAATTAACCATGATTCGCTGTAAATTTTTCATTTCAGGTGAGACGGCCTTGCACATTGCGGTGATGAGAGGCCACCTGTGCGGGGTCCAGCAGCTGGTGGCAGCTGGTGCTGGAGTCCATCTGTGCGAGCGCCGCCGTGGTGCCAACTGTCTGCATCTCGCAGCTCAGCACCGCCGGCACGACATAGCTAAATACTTCATCCAAAACGTGAGTAAACTTCCAGGTAGTCTACTGATAAAATGTGAGGAACTTTCTAGCGCAGCGTTTGAAGAGGCTATTATATTTTTTAATTTTAGTCCCTATCTGAAAGATTTTTTAATAATTACAATGAACAATTGTAGGTTTTCCAGTTTATTGTTGTCTGATAATCACGTGTACACTACACGTGCAGACGGCGATCACGGTGAACTCGCGCATGTTCGATGGCAACACTGCGTTACACGTGGCTGCACAGGAGGAAGACCTCATCATGTGCAAGCTGCTCATGGACGCTGGGGTAAGAATCTCAACAATTTTGCCCTTCTTCTTTTCGTGTTCACTTCCCTGGAATGATTTAATTTTGCTCGTGAAAACTGCAACAACTATCGTTCATTTCCCCTGGAATGATTGAATAATTTTGTTCATATAAACTGCAACAACTATCGTGCTTATTTCCCCTGGAATGGCATGATTTTGCTCATAAAAATTGCAGCAACTGTAAATTGAACGATTTTTTGTGTCTCTTATGGAAATGAAAATATTGTTCATGGCTGATATAGTTATATCGATCAATATTTACTCAATCTTGCAAAATCATTCACATTTCTAAACTAAAACATGTATTTATTCATTTGTTTTACTTTGACTGTTTTACTACTGTCAGGCTAGTTGTTAGGCGATTTTGAACTACCATTTTTCAAGATTGTCAATAGCCTGTACCTTGACTGTATCTCCAGGCTGACCCCAAAGCAAAAAATGATCTCAAAATTCGGCGCCAAAACGGACGCGAGGAACTTGCTGATTCGAATGATGTGGCAAAAACTGATCTTGAAGATGGTAACGATGATGATGAAGATGATGATGATGAAGATGACGATCTAACTTGTTACACTCCTGCTGACTACGCTGGCGACAACCACGAGGTACGAGGACATGTACTTGTTTCTAATTCATATTATGTCATTATTAACTTCCATACATAGTAAAGAATTCAAGTGACTCATACGGGGATATGAGAGAGAAGAAATAACTTGACGATATAAATGAATTTTCCTACTAAATGCTCAATAGTGGAGAAAATATGTTCATAAAGTAAGGCAAAATAGTCATGGATGCCATGGATCTCATGCATGCTTCATGCTGTGTGTCCAGAATATTCGCTATCACTGTCGTTTGTAAACGAGGCCCATATTGGGCAAGATTATTTATGTTTTTTATGAACGTTTATTACCCGATTCCTATTACGTACTTTGAAAGTCTTAGCAGCACTTATGCACTTAGCTCTTTGCTAAGTGCGTTTGAGAAGTCATTTGTAAGCATTTAGCATTTTTAAAACCTGGTAAGTCAGCTTGTATGCTTTATATTTGAATATATCCTGTATGCGTGTAGGCTTGAGCAAGCTCAGCTACGATTATGTTGGATTAAGGTTTGAAATTTCTAAATTCCCTACATGCACTTTTGTTTATTTAAAGCTGTCATTTATTTTTATATCGCCTTTCCATCTCCTGACCCGAAGAATAAGTTCTTTAAGACACTAGTTTCAACAAGATACACAAGAAGGAAAATTTTGGAGGCTTTGAAAATAGGCAGCACTCTTCAAATTTTGAATATTCTAACCTGAAATGAAGCTGTCTTCAGCAATATCTTTGGGAAAATTCGGTTGCCGCTTATCCGTCAACATTTGTACTGAATCTAGGTTGATATGTAGCTTGATTTTACTACTCTGATTCGATTTTTTTTAATTTTCTTGTTATGTAGTTATTTTCGTTAACTCACTGATCAGTAGAGGCTCATTCAATGTTATACTCGTATTTTTGTCGCAAAAATATTATTCCTTACCCAAGATTTAAAGTTGTATTGGTATTTTCAAAATATCCGAGATTATGATGGTTAGTTTTAGTATTCGAATGTTTCAGTGTTTCAAAAATGAAAACACTACATTTTCGCGGCCTAATATGTCACATTCTAAACTCTTTGTTTGAGGTCTAATAACATGAATTCTTGATTCTAAACGAATGAATAGCTTTTATTTAACAAAAAACTTATCGTCAACTTAATCAAAATCCTTTAATTTATATCAAATTTCTTATGGCATACCTCAGGTGCTTGAGATATTGAAGGGGAAGTACGAGACAGTGGAGCCTCCGGCTAGTCAGAGCGCTGTCCCCAGCATCCACAGCAGCAGCTACTGTGACTCAGGCATCGACGTCTCCCTTTCCGACCTCAACTCTAGCGCTGTCGTCTGAAGAATAATATTCCCAGCATCCCTTGTAAATAATGTTATCGACGTAGCTGTTGTGCATAGTTCTTGTAAGCATATAAGTTATTTTCAGAGTCAGAAGCAGGGAGTACTGCTAACCTGGCCGCAAAAATTTGTTTGGTGTTCATATCCGTAAGTTGCGTATCCCGATTTTGGATTTTATGTTAGTTTTCCGCATCAACATTTGGCATTCCACTAGAGTGTGTAGTTAAGGTTCTTTTGTGCGTTAGTAAGTGCAAAAGGAGTTAATTTTCGGATTCCCTACGAAAAAATAGCAAGGTAAAAGTAATGCTTCCAAGTCACGATAGCCAACTGTACTGAACCAAATTTCTGGTCACAACTGAATGGCAAACAAGCACAAAATATATTATTCCACTAGTTCACTTTCCGACTGAAGCAAGAGCAAACCAATAAGTGTGTGGAATTTTTTACCGATTTCTCTCATTTTATGTTTTGTTTTGTTAACTGGACTACGAACGTATTCATTATCATTTTTATTTCTTTTTGCGGTAAAAATCTAAAAATTACTTAACTGTTAGGCTTCGTTCGAATGTATGATATGTAATGTACCTATGGGAATTGCGTGTTTTTATCATCTGATTCATCACTCGTGTTGAGTTAAAGAATAAGTCTATATTGAACTGGAGACTGAGCAGTCACCCTCCAATGGCTCACACAAAAAAAAACAAATATCATAGACCAGTATACCTTCACTCATGACCATCATGGAAGAGAGTGGCTGTAGCTAATCATCAGTAAACATATGATGAACACCAATAATGTTAAATACCCGCGAAACGCTCCTTTTTATCGGAAAAGAATGACGAAAAAGAATCGGATTGTTCATATAACCTCAACATTGGCCCACCTTTTTAGCCCTGAGGGTCATGGTTTTGCCTTGAATTACTTGACCAGAGCAACCCATCACCTCTCGCTGATTTACCCATCACGGACGGAGAGAGAATTTCTTGTAACAGCAATGCTTCCTCGCACCAATTCTGTAATTCTTATCCAAGGCTACACTGGCTCATCTACCTTGTTCTGTTACTGATTCATGTGTTCCCTTCAGGTATTGCGTTACAGACGTACTGTTGCAAACGTACCGTTGCAGGCGTAACGTTGCAAACGTATCGTTGCAGACATATTGTTACAGACGTAGCGTTACAGACGTGCCGTTGCCACCAAGTGTCTTGCTAAAACCGTCCTAAGTTCAGCTTACCTTTTAACATCTATTTTTCGTTCTCAGATTTGCCTGTGGTTTTTACTGAACTTAACAGAAAAGATGGGCGGAGCTGAAAACACGGGGCTACGTAGCTTCAGTGTTTTGAAACTATCTCCAGAAAGCTCATTACTTTGCAACTTGGAAATATGAACATAGACTATTTACAAATGAATCATTTTATGCGCAAATGTACTTATTATATAAGAAGTGTTTTAAAATGAGAAGTAACTTCTACGCGTAAGCTAATTTCTAGTATGTATTGACTGAATTTTTATTCTACACTTGAGGATTTGAGTGATTAAGTAATCATAAACCCATGTACATCATTAATCTTTTTTCTATCACCCTGAGAACTTGGTACCTAGTTAGGCACGAAAGGTATACAATCTACCAGGGTATCAAGATGAGTACCTAGAATCTAAACTTGGCCTGGTGTTATTTATCTTCACTGCGTTCAAATCACATTATTTGTTGCTCTTATGCTACCTTTGTAGCCGTTTAATATAAAATAAAAGTTCTTGCTTTTGAACTTAAATACGCTGATGTAAAGTATAGGAAACTTTTATATTATTAGTAATGTTCGATCTCGTATATTCTTTATCTCGATGTCAAAAATGTGCATTAAATCTCTCATAATGATGTAAAGAAAAAATGAACGGGCCGTCGCTTTCTTAAGGTTATTTTATGTTTTTAAATATTGAGCGCAAGGATAAAGTTCAGTAAATGGGACACTGATGTTGAAAAGCTTTTTGTGTTTATTTTGGTTTTGAATCAAGAATCGATTTCAGTCATGGGCTTCTTCGATCGTTTTTTGTTATTTTTCAGTATTTGATTCGTGCAATTAATGTTGAAGCACTGGACCAAAACTTGATCTCGCTCAATTGTGCTGCAGTGCACTAGAAAAATTTGTTCATGTTTGCTTACGATCCGTGTTTGAGATTGTGCGACGTACCTTCAGGTCCAGTTTATTTGATCTTAATTTTAAATTGCACGTTAACTTGAATTTACGATTTTTTACTCGTGTGATAGCCCCAGAACTCAGAATATATTTTTACATTAGTTTATTCACATCACTTTTGTTTTTCAGATTAACTGATATGAGTCACAGTTCTTGATGATGAATTCTCCCGAAAATAAAAAATGGGTGTTTCTAGGAAGTTCTTGTTTTCTACCACATTTACCGTACGAATAAGTCTATTTTGTATGATTATGACTTGGCTAAAATGTTGTTTTGATAAGAAACATGTTTCATTCTCATGAGAGTATTATTCTCCTTGGTCTCTCCAGGGCCGATTGCTGCTCTCTGTCTCGTAATAATGACAGTGTAGAGCTATGAATGAAAAACGTTGTCAATGTCGACGTATTTTCTTAAGACTCTTTCCTGAAAATGTTACTTATACTTCACTGTAATGCCTAATTAGTTAGTGTGCTTCGATTGGATTAAGACAATTTTTTGGTTTTCGCTCCAAAATCTGTCTATCTCCCATGCGTAAGCTAGACTGATTCTTAACTTCTTTGATATTATCAGCTATGTGGATCATTATAAGATGGGCATTGGCAGCAATATGAATCATTACCATCGTCAAATTATCATTTATTACCATTTACATCCGTACTATTACTGGATGGACATGACAGCCTTTTGGATCACTGCTATCATCAGATAGACTTTGACAACCATTAGGCTTATTACCAACTGGTAATGGGCATTGACAACCATTTGGATCAGTATCCATGTAACCCATTAGATACTCGACTCGGAGATTACAATTACCCTCTTAGTGTTATTTCCTAAGTTTACATTTAGGAGTAATAGAGTTGCTAGGCAACACATTACTTTATTTTAATACATTTTCCAGAGATTGAAGGGATAAATGCAATTTCAGTAAAATGGCACGATTTTGATTATCGCAATTACACTTTCAGGACGTAATTTTAATTCCAAAGAAAATCATTATGATTTTTTATTAAAAACCTATGGATTATTTTTAAGCTCAAAAATTAAAATAAATTAATATGCAAGCAAATAATTTTTTGTAACTAATGGTACTTGAATACGCTGTAACAGTCTTCGCCATTTTTTCTTATGGCTATGCAAGGGTCGTTTCAAAAGTAATGCCGCTTATTTTTAATTCAAAAAACTAATTAGCTACAAAGGTGGGAATGACACCATTAAAATGAGCGTACATTTTTGTTCCGGAACTTAGGTTTCCACGTAGTCACAACCATTTTCAATGTATTTTCACCAACGATGAGCACTGGTGTTCATGATGCGAAGGGAATGACCCTTGTTCCTTATTCAGCGCTCATTCTTCACAGTACCAGTGTCAGGAAAAGGCTGTATTCGTAATCCATCTTTCACTGATAATGATATGATCCAAGAATGCTTCAGCTTCGATTTTCAGCCTCTCTAATAGCTTCTGACTGACAAATAGAGATAAATCATATCAATTTTATTCGGATGTAGCAAACAATACAGTATCACACACAATATAGTATGAATCCACAGTACATGGGTCTGGGTTTTAAACGTTAAAGCTATTTTAAGATTAGTGATGATGCTCCCTGTGGTGTTTTCCTTTTTTTGTAGCCACCGTTGTCGAGTGGTCTGCGGCCCGTGTTCTGTATCGGGTCTCTGCTTGTGCAGAAAGACTTCTGCGGGTTCGAAACCCGGCAATGAATACGAGCTGTTTCTCGTTTCGCGCCGTGAGCTCGCACTTATCGGTAAGCCCTCAACTCCCCGCCTATGGACACATCCCAGGATCGTCGCATGGAGCTCACCATCATCCTTACTCTAAGAATGTTAACCTTAAGAATGTGAAAAACCAATGTACTAAATGTCTATGTACTGTGTACTTGATTGGAAATAAAGATTGTTTGTTTGTTTGTTTGTTTAAAAACAGACTTGTAGAGGCGCTTGATGAACTTAATCAAGGTCTTAAACCCGGGTTGACTGGTCACATGCAAAACGGTATATTGTCAACAGATGTTTTACAGAAATTGATAACTGTAGCTACAAGATTTGAACCCGGGTCTGCTGCATAACCAGTGGGATGCTCGTCACTCCCTCACTGTGAGGCCAAATATCAGTAATGCATTGAGATTTTTGTTCTTGTGTAATCATCCATGTAACCCACCTGACACACACTTGTTCAACCCATCAACTGGTGATTATTTCCAGTGTACAGACATCGACATTCAACTCTGCACGCATATCATCCACTGATATGAACTGATTATAGCGGATGAGTTGAAGGAAGATTTCTTTGCTTTCCGCTGTAGTGGCTGGGAATGACCGTCCGCAATGCGGTGAGCCACTCAATTTTCAAAAAAGTCGGTGTCAGTCAGCTGTTCGGCAAGGTTGTTGTAATCGTAATTGGGACTTCTAGCTGAGGGGTTGTGCAGAGTGTGCTCCTGAGGCTCATTAGCGTTGGTTGTTGATGGTGAATGTGCTGTAGACAATTTGTTTGTGCGACGGGTACAAAAGGTTTTTTGACTGCGAAGTATAAATTATGTTATCTAGGTGTACTGTCTGGGGATTTGGTCTGTTTATATGTATCGATAGTTTTACACTTGAGGTTTGGCCCGAATGCATATATTGATAGATTCAAAAATAAAGTACTGACTGGAGGATTGGTCTATTTGCATTATTCCTGATTGTACTTAAGGCTAAGCTGGCTAACGGCTATTTTATTTGTGGGTTTCAGAGGGAATTCAAAGCTGTATCAAGAGCCCTAACCAAAGCTGGACTTCAAGTCTAAGTTAAGTTATGTGCCACTGCTGGCTGGTGGTATGAATGTTACTGCACCTACCAGAAACCCATTTGGAGGCTTTCTTGGAGGACTTCAGTTTTACCAACCACTCACCATTGCAGTTTTGCAAAAGGAATCAACCTATTTCTTAAATGAGCTGACATTAATTACCTGGGCACTGTATTTAGTCAAAGATTTTAGCAACTAGAGGCACTTTGTAAAATAAAAATTATTGGATAAAAATTCAGGAAGCTCTGAAGGGTATTAATAGCATTCTGAAATGCATTACCATAATGTCAAATGGTTGGCTATTCTGAAAACAATAGATTGTTAAGTGTATCTAAATGGATTGTTCAGTTGTATATCTAGTAGGATTATTAATATAACAAGTTGGATTATGAGTGTACCTAAATGGAGTCATAGAATAGTGATGTAAAATTTACCAATTTAAAGTAATAAATATAATAATAAAGTACCAGTTAATATATGTCCAAAAAATTTCACCAAGATGAATTAGTTCAGAAAATTACTTCTAAGTTTTATTATGCTTTTGTTTTGAGTGCTGTACTCAAAGCTATTATGTCTAAACATTTCTCACATTTATTACTATGAAAACTAGTTTACCAGTTGAACAGCCCTGGTTACTTGCAAAGTTACTTTAACTTATCTATAATGGTTTGCTGCTAGTAAAATAGCTCTGATTATTTGCACATAATGCAAAATATAGCTGTCATTCAATTTACATCTTAAAATGGTTCAATGAAGTTTACAATGAATTTTCTCTTGCCATCAATAACTGACATTCCTTAATCAAACCAAATTGAAAAACCATAGAATTCATCTTTTACAATTGTCACAAAGATTTTAGGTTATAATGAATAAGCAAATTATTCTGGTTTATCTTACAGAACCTGACATGATGTCTTGCAACAACTCCAAGTGCCGGTCATGGCTTTGCATTCTACGTTCTAGAGCGCTCAGTGCTCATGATAATCTGAGTCATCGTAGTTGTAGTTTTGGTTCAATTTGCAACCAACACAGTTTGCTGGCAAGCCCTTCATCATCTCTGCAGGACCATTTAAACAACGCAAGCAAAGGTTCCTGCTTCTATGAGTCTAATTCTCTCATGAATAATGGTAAGTATTTATGTTGGTGGTAATGTGTCTAATAAACTTCATGTTTGATGTTAGCATAGATGTTTCACTGGGATCTAATATTTCTGAACAATTTGTAGTGTAGTACATAAGAAACGTTTTACAGTAGTAATAAATGCTCAGGAAAGTTGGTGGAATATTCATTATATAAAGTTAGCTTCATGTGATTTACAAATTAGCACAAATTTGTACAGTCTGTTTCCAATTCTGAAATATGTGTGTGTGTGTGCAGTATATTTGCCTCATAGCAAATTGATTGCCATTTCAAGCATATTCTACTTTTCAAGTATTTGATTTATAACTCCAGCAAATTTAATAGTTCTTATAAGCTGGATGTAGTGAATTCAAATTTCTGTGTAGATCTACAACATTGTTATTGTGTTTTTCATTTCAGATGTCTGAATTTAACCATAAATTCATAATTTTATGGTATATAAGATCCTAGCTGTATTTTATGAACATTTCCTGAACATATGTAAGAATACATAGAGAGAAATGCTGCAAATAAATTAATTTACTAATTCATAAAACAATTTGAATGCACTTATACACATATCTTTAATAACTGTTAACAATCATTCAAGACTGTGTTCCATTTGTATCACCTTTCAGCTATTTTAAAAGCTATTTCTAAATTTACTAGTAGGTAATTTGTGTGTTGGTCTGTGATTTCTTCCATCATTTACTTTTTGTCATTCAAGTGCTACTGTGCAAGTTAAATTGGTCTCTGGGTTGTCTATGTCTCTCAGATTCACATGTGTGATGAGTCTCAGTACCAGAATATTCATGAGTTTGGAATTATAAAAACTGTCATGAACACACAGTTTGTCTCCACACATCTAAATTAGCTGAGGCTTTGCATGAAATTACATTTTAAGAGCTTTCATACTTTTTTGTTCTCCAACCAATAATGAATGGTGCTGTGAATGATCCATTTTAGTATTCATGTTTTTCTAGGCCTAATTGCTCTCGATGTTTACTAAAATCCGCAATTATAAGGCCACCGCCCACGTGTGCTCTGGAAAATCAAGTATATGATCAGTATGTCGTGCGGTTACACCCCTGTATGACACAACTAAAAGAATGTTACCGTACGAGAAATAAATGCACTTAAATATAATTGAAATTCTATGTGATTTGGTGCTCGTTTACTTATATATTCTGTATTCCAGAATCCTGTGTTGCCTCTGAAGACGCCACTGGATGGCCTCTCAATTACAGCGTTCATCACAACCGATGGTAAGTCATGACTGGGTTGTTCATATGGCTTTAGTTCGACAGTTTACTCTTTTCAAAATTTACGCATTTTCGTCTAACTTGATGTTTGAAATTCATTTTAGTGTCTCTGTGTGGTATCGAACGTTTAAAGGATCAGGATAGCATTGTGGAATTCTACAGTAAATCATTCCATTGAAGTACTCGTCAGGTAAAAGTTTTTTACTGGAATCGACTGCGTTTTCAAGTATTAGTTTCCTTTCTTTTGCAATGCATCCAAGAGTGGAAAAGTTCAATGATACTTATAACTTAAAAGTGACTTGATTTCATCATATTTATTCGTGTTCAACTCTACTAAACTTCATTGTAATTGATGCTAATAAAGTGTAACGTTTGCAGCAGTACAACACAGTTGCTTAAAGAGCAATTGGGCGTTGACGCGACGTCTGAGAGCTTTGCTTGGACCAGCGCTCTGGAGACTCCTGCTAAAAGTATACGACCTCAGGACTCTTCTCTGCATGGTCAAAGTCTGTGCTCATCATTCCTTCAACAACCTCGTAGCATTCCAAGCAAAATAAAACCTCACTACGTGACCCAAAATGATCAGAATAACGAAGACTCCTGCAATGGGAAGCACCCTGCAGCGAGGGGTTTCGAGCAACATTGTGATTTATTTCTCCCTGACCAGGCTCGTAATTTGTGCGATCACATCGACATTTCTGAAGAATCTAATGAAGAAAAGCCTGCATTACTGCGTGATTGTCAGCTCTCTCACCAAAATAACTCTAAAAATTTACCCATGACTGACGTAAGCGCCACAACGACTGAGAAGAAGAATTTTGTACGTGATAGAGAGTACAATCTCCATCAAACATCCAACAACCACGTGACTAAAGATCTTCATAACAGCTGCTCTTACATCGTGGACTCTGTTTCTCCCAAGCTCAGAAGGCGTACTAGGAATAAGGCTCTTGATAAGAAGGTGACTTTTTGGTGCTTGTTGCTAGTCTTAGAAACTGTAAACCTGTAAAATTGGTAATGCAATTTGCGGTAGAGACTGTAATTCTGTGAAGGGTTTTGTAAAATCAGCAGGGTTGGTTTGAGAAATTTCCTCTAGGTCAACTTCATGTCAAGGTCATTTAGTATGCATGCTTCTTTGACTGTTTTCCGTGTAGATTGTAGAACATCTAACTAATGCTCTCTTTTATAATTATATAATTATTGTTTTTTTTTTACATTAGTTACTTGTGAATTTAAGAGTGTGTATTTTACTAATTTATGAAAATAAAAGCCACATTCTTGATCTCTATTTGTTATTACAGGTCGAATATTATCTGCATTTGTTACTCGTTGTTCATCTATTTTGTACTGTAGGATAATTCATCATGACTACATCTACGTATAATGGTTAGCTGTTTTACTGCATTAGAATTTAAAGGAATCTGGTTTCAGACGCTTGCTCGGACGCTGTTCAAGACAGAGGCATCTCCAGACTGCTCAAAACTCGTACTGGATCCTGCTACTGCACAGCCTGATGTCGCTGTCACCCTCCACGGGGATCAGGAAGGTTGTGTGGATATACGCATTGCTGTAGCCACAAGTGGCAAGTCTGCAAACAAACCAAGCGTTCCGTGCATGGATGCAGGTGATTCTGTGTCGAATGAACCACCTGAAGTCTCGAGAGAAGAAGAGATGGAGGGTTTTATTGACACCTTTATGAAGGAGCGTAATATTGATGAGAGTGCGGAGAAGTATTGTGAGCTGAAAAAGTCGCCCACCATTGCTTCAAGGACTCCTCTGAACAGGTTGCGCACGTTGCCTTTTAAGACAAGCACTCCTCTCCTTGGTACTGCTCTTTTCTCTGCGCTACGTTCTTGTGGCAAAGAAAACTTCTATAATGATGAGAAAACTACGGAAATCAGCATCGAAGGAAAGCATGAAACCTCACCAGTAATAGTCGACAATGAGACAAGCAGAGAAGTTTCTCATGGACTTAGCCACAAGAAATATGAATACCAAACCTCCGCTACTGATGAAATTATTTTGATCCCTACAGAAGATAGAACAAATCCTATAGACTTGTTGTGCTCTCCGGTCAAAACTGTACAGCGTGCTGGGAACCAGAAAAGCTTTTCGGCTGTTACGAATGAAGAAGCTACTTATCATCGTTTGAAATTTGGCGATATGGCATCACCTGTTTTATCGCCTAGTAAATGCACCCATAATGACCACAAGGCAATGAAAGAAATTGTGCAAGCTGATGAAGCTATTTCTAACTCGAGTGTGGGTAAACATGGTATCCATAAAACGGTGAGAGAAGTAATTTCACCGGCTTTATTAGGTCAAATTAATGAGAATATCACTAGCATTTCAAGTGGTCAGTATTCCAAGGATAATTGTCTGAAAACCTTTCATAGTTCACGCGAGGCCGACAATACCGACAAAACAGCGCCCGAACGCTCATCATGTATTGAGGCAAGTGAAAACTCGTGCTCATCATTGTCAGTCCAAACGATATTCGAACAGAAGCTTCGAACTTCCGCTAATGAATCGCTTGAATCTGCAAGTTGTGTTGCTGTGTCCAATTCTAGTATTGATGCGCCAGTAACTAAGTGTGCTGGTATTGATCTTCAAACTCCTGAAAGTTCATGCGTTGTAGCGCCTGCTTCGGAGAGTTGTGTTACGTCTGTCAGTATTTCTGCATTAGATCAAATGAATGGCAGCAATTCCTGCACTGCAGTGTCTTCTCCTGAGCGCTTTCCTCCTGCTTCAACCCCCGTCACCCACCGCAAACCACGTACTTTGTCTCTCTCAGCGCGAGGAGCTCAAAAGCTTGAGATGTTGAAGAAAAAGATCAATCCTAATTCTAACTTTATATACCCATCGCCTCTTCTAGAACGATCATGTCGCTCAAAAACCCTTGAAAATTCAGAGTCTATTCTTACTGATATTTCCTCCTGTGTTTTTATTGATGCTGATGTCACTACGACTGTTCCACCTGTTGGAAAAGCTCCCATGAAAAGTGATCATCAAACTACTGTGAAAAGTTCTTCACTTGCAGCTGCTAGAGAATTTAGTGAGGTAATTGACTTAAAAGCTGGAAGTACACTCGGAAACGTCAGAGCATCGCACGAGGATCGCAGTGAACATGCTTCGACATCTACACTGGCATGTACTACGTCTACTTCTTCCGCTCAGTTTGCTGGGTTTGGAGCTTCCAACGACCATACACAAGTTGATCTTACTCCAACCAATTTACGTGATTCTCATGATTGTATTCTAAACAGTCGGAAATCGTCCACCCAGAGTGAGTTACATCAAGAAACTGCTAATGCCAAAACTCATAGCCATAATTATATGAACTCTGAAGAGCTTGCCGAGGTTGATGATATTCTTCAAAACTGTGATTTCGACTTTGATGACATAGCTCAAATATCTGGTGATAAGAAGGCAGAGAATAATGCTAGCCGTAAATTACATGGGGCAAGTAACGTAACAAACTCTGTTCTTCATCCCTGTCCTACCACGGATAGTAACGAGTTATCTAGTCATCCAACTTCTGGTTGTAATTTTGCGTTCCAGACAGGCCGAGGAACAACGGTCCATGTAAGTAAACAAGCTGTTAGTCAAGCGACTAGACTGTGGAAAGAGACGGATAACGACGTACCAACTGCATCGCTGGCTTCTGAGCCTGATTCATTTACTGTACCAAGCGTTTGCGCAAAGTTTGGTCACGAAAATAATTCTGATTCGGTATCGCGTGAACGACCTCGTACAGAAACAACTAAAAATAATTCGTTTAACATCAACGAAGAAGCAGTTGTGCCTGAAGTTCACTCTAAAAATGTTAATATTCTGTTTACCAACGCGAAAACCTCTAAGAATGTTGAAACTTGTGCTTTTACGAAGGCTTCAAATAGCATTTCGATAGGCTTTGGTGGCTTCAAAACAGCAGCTGGCAATGACGTCAAAGTTGATGAAGAAGCAATGAATAAAGCCTTGAGGTTATGGGGCGAATGCGGGGATTTGAGCGCTGTTACTGGTAAGGCCGAAGACTTTTCTCCGTTCTCAGAATTTTTGACGGCTGATGGTGCCAAAGTTGAAGCAAACTCACTTGCGTTAGCAGAAAGAAGACAACGACCTGATAAATTTCAGATGGCAGCAGATGACATTTCAAAAGATGGCTGTTTTGCGCGTAGTGTTGACTCTGATATGCCTAGAGATGGTTTCGTAACGGCCAGCGGCAAGGCCATGAGTACGTCAGCAGATGCTATTGAAAAGGCCAAGCGTATTTGGAGTGATTGCGGCCTTCCTGGTGGAACGTCTACAGCAATAGACCTCCGAGACACTTCTGGTTTTTCTTCTGCCAAAGGTTGTCGTTTGCCTTTAAGTCATAGTTCGTTACTGAAAGCCCAGCGGTTGTGGGACGAATGTGCTCAATCTGATACTCCCGACGGTAATTCCTCTGTTACTTCAGAATTGAAATTTGATGGTTTCAAGACTGCGTCTGGTACTCAAGTTTGCGTGAGTGAGAAGGCTATTCAGGCTGCGAAAAGTCTCTTAAATAGTACCGAAGAGACCGATTCACAAAAAATACTTTTGAAGTCACTGGTGAAAGAAGAAATAAATTCTAATCCTTTACCAAAAACTCCCATTGCCCGTCCTTTGAAGAAGGGTTTCATTAAACATAAAATTAATCCCATGAAAGTTAGTGGTTTGAGCTCTGGCTTGCCTGAGCAAGACTCCTGTTATTCAAAAATACGATCCGATCTTAGCGGGCGAATTTACCGTAAAAACGACTCGTCAGAAAAGCCCTCCAGTAAAGGCATTCTAAACGATGCATCTGCTGAAAAGCCAACGATGGTATGTTTATCTGCCGAGGAGAAGGCCATTCTGGATTCGCAGTTCCAGGACATCGCTGAGGAATTTTTGAACGACGACTGGAACATGGAGCTTGAAATTTCCAAAATGCCTCGCGAAATAAACAGAGTCTGTTCCAATAAAGAAGTTGACGAGGATGATAAGAGTTTGGTGGTACAAGGAGAAAAGAGGAAAATTTCATTTGAAAAGGAAAAAGACTGTAAACGTGAGAAGGTGGGTAATTTAGTTAATTTTACTTTTAGTACTTGTTTTCGCTGCAGCATTCCACTTACTACTTTTCTCTTTGCTCATTGAATTACGATTGTAGCAATATGCAGAAAAACTTTCGAATGTATTTTTCCTTTGAATATCTTCAGAAGATTCGGTAAGTTTGAAGCGGCTTTTTTAATCTTTCCTTTATCTTGAATCTTCTTAACCGTATTTTAAATAAAGAAATGGTCCAAGTTTTAAGCAGTCTTTTCAATGAGATTCGTAAAATATCACACAAGGATGACCTTTTTTCTTTATTGATATATATTAATTTTTTACGTTTTTAAAGTATTCATTTATTATTAATTATTGTACGATTTGTTTGTTGCGTTTAGCACTACTGCTGTACATTAAAATTTAAATCATGTCAATCTTTCTTAAGCATACATGTAAATCGAGTACAAATTTTTTACCGCAGATTACTTCAACTTTAGCTGAGAATTCTGATGCTGAGCTGACTGATGCTTCTGTTTCTCGTTTACGTGATGGTGCCATCAAGAATATTTACTCACAGGAATCGTCGAGTCCAATCAACCCACAAAAATCACATCTATTTAACGAAGAACTAAAATCGTCCTCAGAGCGTGACAGCTTCGCCAAAAAATGTTTATTCTCAAATGATGATAGAGCGCAAGCCTTTAATGCAGCACGGAGTGCCAACACGTTAAATAATTCTTCTACTGTTAGTGATATTAACCCGCTATGTGATGGCCCAACCGAATTGTGTAGTATTGAAGCGGTTACGCAACAACCAGTGAATAAAAAGACTCAACTTGATCTGCATTCCTATGTCGAAGTGGGAAGTGAAAACGTTGCTAATTTATCCTTCAAAAATGACAACCCAGTAGAAAATGGTATTGATGGCGTGCCTTCTGCTAATTCTTTTTTGAAATCTGAGAAAGTTACTTCCTTACCAGCTTCTTCAAGTCGTAAATTTTCCTGCTCTTTGAACTCTGGACCAGATGCTGAGACCTTTATTAGCGCTAATGTCATTAAGCCTTCAATAACGACTGATTCGCTTTACAATTCTACGGTATCGTCTACGTCTATTATTAAAACTTCGTCTACCCTTCAACACCCTACTGTCGAAGTTGGATGCATGTCACAGAATTCAGGGGATGGGACCAACTGTGCTGGACCTAATGTTTCGCCTGTACTTGTTCGGTCGCGGCAGATGAAGAAAAAGATTCAATATTTACAGGACGTTTACGGCACTCCCAAGTCTCTTACACTCCTGCCAGCTTCTCCAGCGGTGTTACGGAAGCCATTCAGACCCCCTTCAAAAAGAAAACTTAGCCTGGATAAGTAGAAAGGTGTCTACTTTTATAACGGGATGTTTTATAAATTTGGTGGTAGCCACGTATCGGAGTATCAGCTCTGCCATTTATTCAGTGATATTTACTAGGGCTTTTCACTTCAGGACGGTACCCTCATGGCATTCTGTATACTTTTTAACACGTTACCTCCGATTGTCTGGCCGGTGTAAATTTTCACTTTGTACATATTATTACTAGAAGGCACTGTAAAATTTACAGAACCTAACCTAACCGGCCCACATACGTACCACTTCGGAGTTAACGTGTTAAACAATGTTACCTGTTCTATGTTGAGCGCCCTAGCTACATGGAAATAAATGAAAACGTTTAACATCAGTGAGAATTTTGATTATATTGTATTCTAATTTCTTTAACGTGTCCCTACGATACATGGTTGAACCGGCAGCGATAACTGTGGGAGTCTTGGGTAAAGTTTGTGCACGTGGTGTTATTTAATTTTATTTTGAACGAGTGTTGCATACAGTTGTTTTGAAGGTCTTCTTTTATACTTTTTCAATCGCTTCATTTTTCCGTCTTTTCGAAAAGCTCTTTTTTACGAACGGTATTTAATGCGTCACCCAAAACGCTAAAATGTGTCACTTGAATAAATTATTTATAAATATCTTGTGAACAATACAGTTCACGTTAATTGAACTGAAGTGTCAAGCCAAGTTCATTGTACGAGAACCATTCACTAAATTTTGTTTATACCCTCTCTTACAACAGCCAATTTCTCACTACGAAAAATCTCACCATCTTTCGTCGTAATTTACTATATCCAATACAGGAGAGATAAAGAGACCTTTATGCCCGTCATACTCTGTGAAATGCAACACTGGGAGCGACGATGTTCTTGGTATGTGCATGTAAATAGTTAGGTTGGACTTATTGAACGTACATTTACCGCTATCTGGTAATGACTTCGCTTCGAAATTTCTTTCCCCGTCCTCCAAGAACACGAATAAATTTTTAACGCTTTTATGGATTGTACATAAACTCCGGAACTATTCTCATTTTTACCTATAAGGTTGACTTTTTATGTATGGTCCAGGTTTAGTGTCGAGAAAAGCGTAGGGTACGGAATATGATGAATTTTTCTTTCGTTTTTGTTTTATGTTTCCGTTATTCAAATGGTTGGTAACGTATAGTATTTTGTTCCATCGAGCAATGAATTTTTCTTCATGGATATTATTGATAAAGAGAAGCTCTTTGAGCTCTATACGTAGTCAAATGTAGAACACATCTACGTTATCTTTTTTATTCGACTTGTTGCTGTATTGTCTGATTGAATGATTGTACTATATATTCTTTATTTCATTCTATTTTTCTTTATATCTGTGAATAATTATTGTTTTCTCAAGAAACTGTAAAATGGATATTATTATGTAATAATTATTTTACTCCGATTTTGTTTTATGTTCACGCTCGTCGCGAACACTATTCATAAGTCTAGAAGAAATGGAAAAAACAGATTTCGTTTATGTGGGAAAAATAGACTACTTGAGTTTATTTTAATTTCATTCTGGAAACAAAGCTTCAATTTTTAATTTACCGCGATTGAATTTATTTATGCTTTAATACCATAATAATTTTGTAAATTACAATGAATTGGTTTCATTGTTGTTAAACGGGGTATTATTCCTCTGCCCCACAACGGACTGCTGATTAGCAACATCATCCCACCATGGCGCGTCCTAACCCAAATTTCCGTTAGGAAATTGAAAAAGAAAATAAATCTGAAAATAGTTACGAGAAATTTTAGTGTAAATTGAAAACTGTATTATCAAGTTTGGATAGGAATTCAAATTAATTCCAAATAGAGAAGGGCCCCTCGTCGAATCAAATATGACCTGGGGAAGGACAGCTATCAATTTGATGTATTAACTCTTAATAGAAATATTCAACATGAAATCATGAAAATGATGTTAACTATTTCATTTTATCAGGCAGTGTAAAGAAATTTTTCTACTTTTAGTAATATTAACTCGCTACGTGATGGCCCAGCCGAATTGTGTAGTATTGAAGCGGTTGCGCAACAACCAGTGAATAAAAAGACTCGACTTGATCTGCATTCCTATGTTGAAATGGGAAGTGAAAACGTTACCAATTTATCCTCCAAAAATGACAACCCAGTAGAAAATGATATTGCCACTTTATTCAGATGAAATAGTGACCAGCTGTACATGACAACAATTCCTACAGCCCCTGACTCGCAATAAGACGAAAAGTATAAATTTGGATTGATTGATGCAATAGCAGTTGAACAATCACTACGACGCGAATTTTTGATTGTTTATATTCATTGCCAAAGTTTAATACGAATTACTCCCTCTGGCCAAAAATAGTTGGTGCATGCAACTTTTGAACGTACTGATAGATGCAAACTGAAATAATATTAAGATTACACCGAAGTAAATCAAATAATTGAAATATGAAGTGACCGAGCTTTAACTAATGCAAAAAAGTGTTTCATTTTACCTCAGCACACACGCTAAACTTAATCACAACAGCAGATACAGAAAAAAAACGTTAATAGATGTAAAGTGAAAAGGATTTTCTTTCCGCGAGCCTAGGAGTGAGTAATCGAGAAGCACAATATCTACAGATAAAATTTGAGAGAAATTACAATAAAGATTTATCGTACTTGCGCAGCTCAATGGAACTCAGTACATGAAGTTGTGCAGTGTTTCGATTCTTCCATCAGAAAATAAGAACCTGCACTAAAACGTGAGTGCAAAGCCACGAGCGGTGCTACTCCCAGTTCGATTGATATTTCATTTTTTAAAATTGTACGTATTTGTGGTGAAGCTTCATTCTCAATAACGAGATGTTCTGCAAAAAGAGCAAGCGTTCGTGTTATGACCGATTAAAACGATCGTGAAAACACCAGGGCTTTTTTGATTCTTCTAGATTGTCAGAGAACGAAGTTATACGAATTGGCTAAATAAGTTATACAAAGAGACCTTTAAATGGTCCCACCGAGAGGCACAGTACGTTTCACAGGCTGTTTACTACACACACACATGCAACACAACAGTCACACAGGCAATATAGCAGTCACACAGGCAACACAACAGTCACACAGGCAATATAGCAGTCACGCAGGCAACACAGCAGTCAC
>VCRD01000956.1:164754-185462 GCA_006783055.1 Trinorchestia longiramus | reverse complement strand
TGACAGCTTCAGTACACCTGCGTGGTGACAGCTTCAGTACACCTGCGTGGTGACAGCTTCAGTACACCTGCGTGGTGACAGCTTCAACACCTGCGTGGTGACAGCTTCAGTACACCTGCGTGGTGACGAGGCGCTGTTCTGGACTCGCATTTACTGCTTCAGAGCTACGATTCCGACTTATAAAATTTTGGAGAACACGACCTCACTAGACTCCTAGACGAGGAATTGACGGAACCGTTTGCAACGATTTGATTTTATCTCTACTGTGTTCTCGAGTGTGACTTGTTTCACTCAAATAACACACCCATGCACTAAAGCATGATATATTCTTCCAGAAGCTAAGAAAATTCTTTTATTGAGTGATAATAATTAAGCAACAAATTGACTACCGATCCAACAGGGTTAAGTTCTAGTATAAACGTCATTTCATGATACGTACCAAGAATCTCATCACTGAAGGAAAGGGAATGGCATGTGTCAAGGAAAATGAAGTCATCAAAACACCAAAGAATGAACAGCTCGCATAGAACGCCAGAACTCTCCGCTGAAAGCCTTGTGCGTGCAATTGAAATGGAAGATCTGTTCATTTACTCCCGTTCTGGAACTATGCCACAAACAAAACTTTAAATTCAATTCAATTCCAGGATATAACATTGTAAGCCAATCGAACACCAGGCTATTTTGAAATGCTTATGATCCTTTTCAGAAGAAACAATATACATTAATAAAAATTAATGTATATAATTATAGAAAAAATAATTAACTAATTAATAATAATTAATTAAATTAGTTGTACGATAATTAATAGAAAAAATTATCGTGCAATACGAGATATATCAACTATTAAATAATAACCCAAATTATTTAGTCAGATGTACGTAAATATAATTCCCGTAATTTTTTCATAAATAACAGAAGCGAATCACCAATAATAAAGCAAATTCATATTAAGAATTTGCTAGAAGGTACTACGAACTGACTTAGAGACGCAGATGCTGCTTTTACGAGCTAGAACTTGCACTCGTGGCTTCTAGCTGACGTATAAGCCTCAGAGGTTTGTTGTCTGGACACTCGTGGGAATGGACAGCATCATCTCTAGACCGCTTCATACTTTCTTTATATGCAATCAGTTTGGGCGCCCCACCAACTTTCGACATCGCGCACATTACCCACACAGCAATGAGAACAGTTGACATACTCATCACAAGGTCGAACACACACTGTGAACGACTGACAGTACCCACATAGCTGGACAGTCCACTTGTACGACTCAGGATGCATCATTACAATGATTTCAAATCTGATTCAAAAACTGTACACTGTATATTGGCCTTAATAAATGCGCGCAAGACATCTAACTCATGAATCAATTGAATAGGAATGTGCAGCTGGTAGGAATCAGTAATGGAAAGAGGTAGATATTGCGTGATATACGTGAAGTTGATGCTGACGGCTTAGTATCATAGAACACGCCCGGTAATGTGATCACTACTTAATAAGTAGATAGACACACGGGAAAAAATTCATTTAGTTAGAGAAATCCCTAATAAGAACTGTGACAAAAGTAAAAAATAAGTTTTCACTAATTTACATGAAACAGCAGTCTATGGATATTTTAGGAGATATTTTTCCAAAACGTAAAAATGGATTTCTAAAATTCAGTCTAGCGTACAGAAATCTACAACTCGAACTCTATCTCACATAATAAACTTCGAACAAGAACCACAGGAGCAACATAGTTTCACATCAGAATGATCCCGAGAACAAAGGGAAAAACGTGTACCAAGAAAGGGTGAACACGCTCGCCTACCATTACCTTATATTCCTATCTCTTTCTTAAATAGAATTTTCTCTATTTCCTGTATGTACTTTTACTTTATTATTTCTTTGCTGACTTCTAGATAATGAAGGATACATGTAGAATGCTCCTTAAATCATTGAAATAGAATATTATTCGTATCAAGTATAGGTTGAGTTCATTTATTATTACATTCGCCTTAAGAAACAGGTGACCCGGTACAAACAGGTGACTTAAGAAACAGGTGGCCTAATACAAACAGGTGGCCCGGTCACAGCCTGCACAAAAACATTTGGATGAGAGAAACGGGACGACTGTTCACCAATACCTGGCTGCAAAACACATACATTACTTAGCTCCAACCTCAACGCGAACTTGAACAAGTACTCACGTCTTAGACCAAAACATAAATATCATCGATAATAAATTGTTGTGTGAGTCCAATTGAGAACACGTGAGTTGATAACGAGAAGCGGCTGTAAGCAGTGACATGGCGCCTAAAGGACAGGGTAAACACGGCTCTGATATCGTGGCGCGTGGTCACGAGACGCGATTTGGTTGTCAAGGGACGTGCAAAACACGGCCAATTCCCCATGCCAAGCCATCCAAGTTTTCAATACAATTTTAATACCTCATACTAAACAATCCGTGTCTTCAATACAATTGAAGGGTGGAAAGCACTAGTGGACTACTTGCATTTTTTCCCACAGGAGAAAATGCAAGTTGTCCACTAGTGCTGTCCACCCTTCATATAGTAAACTACTGGATCGTAATCGCCTCTGTTTGCGCTGTGTTAGCGACAGCACGGGAGTGGACTACTTGCATTTTTTCCCGTGGAAAATATATTATATTTACCACGGGAAAAAATGCGAGTAGTCCACTAGTGCTTTCCACCCTTCAATTGTAGAAAATAAAACCCACATTTTGATTTCATTACTTCAGCTCAAATACGATACACAAAGCATCAGCTCTTTTGCATACTAAAACAAGTTTAAAATATCCCAATTCAATACAATAACATTGTTTACTGGACAACAAGATATCTTTGTTCAAATTATATTTTTTAAATGGTCTTTAGCGTAAGGTATAAAAAATCTACATCGAACATATCAACCAATATTAATAGTAGCTCCAGAAATGTACGCGTTTTAAAACATCGTTGAGGAACTTATCTGTTTTGCAGTATTGATCAAATTTACAAACCAGTCATTTATTTTTCGAACATTTTTATAGCCATCTCGAACCCAATCAGTATGTTTAAAAGTTTGTGAAAGTAAAGAGACAATTTTAAGCAGCTACCGCGTAATCCGCACCACACAAAAACCCTTGTACAGGTTTAGGTGGATTAACGAACGGGTCTAGCGTCACTATAGCAGCTAAGCTCAACTTGCATCCCCTCAACGGAATGAAATGACTGCGTAAAGGTGAATCAGTTATCACAGTTCAATATAATTGTATCAGAAGATTGATGAAAAGAATTGAATTAAATTAGATAGTAAAAATATTCGTGTGTGGTGCAGTGAATAGAAATATTCGATGGTATTCCACACTTAGTTTTTGAAGAACATCACTGGTGATATGCATCAAAAGATAGAACAGAGCTTTTAAACAATAATATTGAGCACACGAGTAAATCTCGTAAATTGACTACTGACATTATAGCATCTACGTTGACGGCTTGAAGGTGGGATGACGATGTCCGATGTCTTGACGGTGCTTCCCATGTCCGGGCCTCTACGCGGTGGAAGTCTCCCGCCTCGGCGGATCAGACGCGGGAGAAACCCTCCTGGCGGGCTCCAGGGCTCAGATGCCCCCCTCTTTTCAATCCTGCCGTTTTTTTCGGCCAGACGGAGTCTTCACATGAATAGCGCCGCAACCTCCTCCTCTCCCACCCTGACCTATCCACCATCGAGTCTCTCCTGCTGAGGAACGGGGTCCACCCAAACCCTAGCCCCCAGAGCTCACATGACCCTGCCTTTCTCTGTTCTGCTTGCTACTGCCGGGTCACCGAGAAAGAAGTCTCATTCCTATGTACTTCCTGTCATCTCTGGGACCACCATCGCTGCTCTCGCCTCGGTGAAGTTGCTGATTACACCTCTCCCTGATATTGTCTGTCCTACTCTGGTAAACCCCAAGTCTCTCCCTCACGGGGAGCCAAAAACACACCATCCAGCCCAACCCATAGTCCACCTCCCACCCCTCCCCCAAGCCCTCTCCTCCTCGGTCACCTCCCACACCCACTCCATTACCAATCCCCCTCCTCCCCATTCATTCCCCATACTCCAATACAACTGCAATGGTCTCCAGCATTGCTCTTCAGAACTCACCCACTTCATGTCCACTCATTCCGTCGTCATAGCTGCTATCCAGGAAACAAAACTCTTCCCCTCCTTAAAACCTAACCTTTTTCCCTCCCACTCCTTCGTCCGTCGCGACAGACCACCGGGTTGGCGGGCTGGCGGCGGCGGGGCTTTCCTCATACACCACTCCATCCCTTACTCCTTACTCCCTTCCGATCATCTCTTTCCAGGTGATAACACAATAGAACACCAAGTAATCACTATCACATTAGATAATAGTCCCTACAGACTCTACAACATTCACATACCCCCTCCAGCCTCCTGCTTACTTCCACGACATTTCCCACCTCCCCAATCATCAAACGGACCTCAATATCATAATGGGTGATTTCAACACACACAACCCCACCTGATTCGCATTAACAAACGACGAAAGGGGTTGCAGCGAGGGGTATCAGCATAACCAGTGCCATCGACGACAGCCCCTTCATCCTCCAAAATCAAGATTCCGCCACCCACCTCCCTTCCAACGGAAATCCTTCCCATGATCACACTACCGTCAGCCCTCACCTAGCCCTGAAAACCACCTGGACACCCCTCACTCACCTGAACTCTGACCACCTCCCAATAGCAACTTCCCTCCCCACAAACCAACCCCAACAACCTCCCCGCAGAACCTTCACCAATTTCAACAAAGCAAACTGAGAAGCCTTTACCCTTCACACTGAAATGATCTTCCGTAATGCCTCACTACCCTCCTCCTGCACACAAGGAGAGGATTTCATCCATTACACCCTCCAAACTGCTGCCTATCATTTCATCCCCAGGGGCTGCAGGAAAAATTTCATCCCGAACCTTCCCTTTCTGCTATCTCCCTCATCAACCAACGAGACCTACTTCGCTCCTCCAATCCCAGTGACCCTCTCTCTCCCCGACATCACCTCTGTCGTTTCAACTTACTCCCGCCAGATGGACTAAGTCTAGTCCCATAACCTATAACGAAACCCCTCCAAATTCTGGTCCCTCCTCAAATCCCTCTCCGATAAATCCAACACTCAATCCCCCCCAACTAACCTATCATATTTGGCAACCGAGTCTCTAACCCCATCATTGCTCAATCCTTCTGCTGCTAATTCACAATTATTCCTCACTTCCGACGTAATAGATCATCCCGGAAGATCTTTAGATCTATTCGCAAACTTCACCCCTAGACCGATCCTTCCCTCTTATCACCGACGACCAAATAAGGGAAGCCATCAAAAAGTCCAGCACTTCCACCGCAGCCGGTCCGGACAACCTCACCATACTCTATATCCGCCACCTCGTCCCCTCACGCATAACTTATCTCACCAACACCTACAACCACTTCCTTTCCCACGCCACTATCCCTTCCATCTGCAAAACTGCCATTATCATCACCATCCCCAAACCTGGCAAGCCACCTTCATTCAGCTCTTCTTACCACCTCATCTCACTCCTCTGTCCTGCCGTCAAAGCGCTGAAACGCTTGCTCCTACCACACCTGACAGTAGCCATCCCTCTCCCTGAATCCCAACACGGTTTCCGGCTCCTTCACTCTACCACCTACGCCCTAGTTCCCGTAAGTCACACAAAAGCTGCAGGTTTCAACCACCACCACCCTCCCCTCCGCACAACTAACATGGCCATAGACTTCTTCAAAACTTTTGACACCGTCTCCCACCCTCAACTTTTCTCCCCTCTCCCCCTCAACCCCCACAGTCCGCTGGCTGGTCTGCTACCCCAAGGGCAGATCAGCCAAATGCTCCTACAACCACCACCTCTCCTCCTCCAAACCCGTCCTAGCGGGCGTCCCCCAGGGTTCCGTCATATCTCCAGCACTCTTCAACCCATTTGTCTCCGATTACCCTTCCACTGCATCTCTCATCACCTCATACGCTGACGACTTCACAGCATTAGCAACAACAGTCAAAATCCCAGACGCCTTCGCCATCCTCTCTGCCCAATCCTCTGACGTCACCACATGTCCCCATTTAACCCAATCCTTCTTCACCCCTGACACCCACCAATCCCACACAATCCTCATGTCACCTGGGAGGGGACCAACCTGACACACTTTCGGTCCCCCAAGATCCTAGGAATTACCTTCGACCTCCACTTTACCTTCACCCCTCACATAAACACAATCTGTAAGAGGGCCCGCAATAGATTGAACATCCTAAAAGCCCTTGCTGGTTACTCCAAGAGATAGCGAAAGGAGACAATTATTGTCCCATACAAAGCCCTCATTTAACTCAATAGTCACCTACGCAGCTCCCATCTGGCTTCCAACACTTACCCATCATCTATAGCGAAACTCCAAACAATCCAGAACGCCGCCCTTCGAATAGCCACCGGATCCCACAAAATGGCTTCCGCCTCGCACCTTCACAGGGAGACGGGGGTCTTCCCTGTAGCCGACCACCTCTCCCTCCTCTGCTCCCAGTACCTCCACAGCTCCCTTCACCCTCACCCCCCCAACAGTCACTCGACCCTCTAGCCCACGCAGCATGAAACATACCCTACAATCCCGCTTCCTACCCTCCATGGTTCACCTTATATCTACAAACAGGGACTGCATTCCCTTCACCTATAGGCAATCCCTAAACTCCCTGCACTTCTCAGCAGTTCAGCAGGACATTTCTCTAGCAGGCCCCAACAAGGTCCTCCAACTGTCCCCCACCCATTTCAGAACAAAAACAATCCCTTTCCAGATCCACCCGCACACTGGTCTTCCAACTCCGATCAGGCCACAGCAGAGCCCTGAACTCTTACCGAGCCCTGAACTCTGCCCACCTTACCCCTCTGGACGGAACAGGTGTCGACGCCAACGTTCCTCTCGTGTCCCTCTCAACCAATTTCCCTCCTATCCACCCTCTCCCCCCACACACCCCTGAGTTTCCTCCCCGGATCACTCGCTGGGTAAACAACAACGATTTGAAAGTACATTGCACCCCTATCTATCATTGGGTTATATTGGAAGAGTGTTTTGCGATTTTTGGGAAGTGTTGATGGTTTTTAAAACATCAATAGAGTAAAGAGGAAAGCACCAAATTCAGCTTTCTCTACAATAATTTCTTAAACCTGAAGTAGAATATTTTTTCCAAACTTAACACTCCCATACCTTAATTTTGACTCATTTCTATTCAAAACCATACTACGAACTTTAATATCATTCAATTATTGAACCCAATTTTATCTACCTTCAATAGGAACATTTACGACAGATAAAATTTAAACATTGTTCATAGTAATAACTTGTATTAAAGAAAGCTGAAAAACATTATACGACGTCTTTGTTAAATTTAAAGCCATTAGTAGAGAGAAGCAAATTTTCAAACTGGAGAACATTGGTTCCTTCAAAACTAAAACCTATGTAGAAGTATTTGACGTCTAGCTCGGGCATGCACTCATATAGTCTTATAGTGAGGTTGGACCTTCCAAAATATTGAAACACCGTGAAATACATGCTTGAAAATAAAAAATCTAGTGAAACATTAATGTGGCGCTGGTGTTCTCGTTTAATGACGCCGCCTATACAAAGCCATAAATACGTTCAGCAGGTCAGTCGGTGTCGGGGCACTGTTCTATGAAGTTTTAATTGCATAATGTCAGAGCTAAAAAACTTCGAACGTGAGTAAATGGTTGCTAACCGATAAAATTACAGCGCACACGAAAGTGTGTGTTGTGTGATTTGTGACAGACGATCATCAAGGACTCCTGAAATTAATACGTCCTCACAAACCCTGTGAGCACCAAAACAACAAGAAAGGAGCTCCACAAGCAGAGTATCTCTGGCAGAGATACAATTTAAAAACCATTTATCAGTGATAATGTCCGTATCAGGAGAAAGTGGTGTTTAAGTCATAAGGCCTAATCTTTGAATGGAGCAGTAAGAGACTGTGATACAGTCAGATGAGTCTTTTTTCACTCTATCACTTCTGGCCGAGTTTACGTCTGGCAAACGCCATCCCAAGCCTATAATACACACTGCTTCTTGCCATGAGTGAAACATGGCAGGGATTCTGTGATGCTTTTGGCAGCCATATAGTGGTTTCCTGTGAGCCCCACGAGAACTCTGGAAGGGCACATCACTGTCAATTTTGTGAACATTTTAGCCGATCAAGTACATCCCATGGTACAAACTTCGTCCCCCAAAGGTGATGGTATCTTCCAAGATGACAAAGCCCCTATTCACACTGCTCACATTATGCGGGACTAATTTTCTGAACACGAGCATGATTTGTTACATCTCCCTTGGCCACCAGTCACCAAACCTCAATATTATTGAGCCTTTTTGGTCTACATCGGAAAGAAGTGTGTGGTCGCTATCCACTGCCAATATCGTTATCTGAATTTGTGACAGTTTTGCAGGAAGAATGGTACTAGATTTCATTGGCAAGCATACAGGAAGTGTATTTATTCATTCTGAACAGGGTGCAAGCTGTTTCGAAAGCTAACAATTTTCTCACGCCATATTAAGCAAGGAATGATTTTTTATATGTTTCCATAGATTGTTCAAGCCCTGTAAGTTCGGGCATGCACTCTTAGTTTTATAGCCCGGGCAAGCCCTCTTATAGCTCGGGCATATAGCTTTATAGTCCGGGCAAGCACTCTTATGCATAGTATGTTGGAACGATTTCAAAAGAGTGGCTTCGAGTTTTGGTACCACTGTTCTAATTATTTTAAAGCTCGCATTTACTTCAGGCTATAAATGTTTCGTAAACGATGTTGGGCACACTTCCATTGAGCATATAATTCCTGCATCATTTAGTCCGTGTTACTACACTGTATGTCTTGAATAATTTAAAGTTTAGTTTTTCAAAACTTTAAAATGAATCAAGCTGTTTAAAAGTTCAATTCCAAAGAATATTTTCATAATGGTTCTTCTAATCTCTGAATTGATACCAATTTAACACGTTGACTCCGAAGTGGTGCGTATGTGGGTCAGTGGTACAGTGCCTTTAGTGGTTTTTTACAGTGCCTTCTAGTAATATGTACAAAGTGAAGATTTACACCGGCCAGTCAATCGGAGGCAATGTGTTAAGTGGCACTCCGATTGACTTTTCTTTGGCACAAAGGTTACCGATTCAGTTTTAGTACGACAGCAACTGCTAAATTTTGAGTGCGAGGGTAACTGTTCAAATACAGAAGTATGGTACTGAAAGCTGCATCCCAAGACAGGCATGAAACAGTACTTCCTTTTACGAAAAAATATTTTTACTCTTATCTAGTTACTTTAAAAGCATATCCAGGAATATACACTTAAATGAATACTGTATACTAGTACTAGGGTAACTACGAACGCTCTTGAAGTCCCCTAATCCCTAACCTGGATTCCATAGTTGATAATTGGTTTTCAATTCAAATCTTGCAGCAATTTAAAACCCGGAAAATTTTCGCTTTAAAGAGACTTAAGGATACAGGTGATGGAAAACAAATTTACAAGAATATTCACACATAAGGAATACTTCACCTGTAGGTCTTTGAAGTAATAACAGTCATGAAATACAGGAGTCTTTGCCCCTGCACCTGCAAGTTTGAACAAGTAATAACAGGAGTCAATGTTCATATGCTACCTGAAAAAATTGATCATTAATCAAATTAACACAGAGCAAAAAACATGAACAAGTTGATGGTTCATTCCAGTTTATTTAAACGTTACCAAAATTCATGGCTTACTCAATTTTTTCATATCTTTGCGAAGGTCATAGTTGACCTCCCATCTTGCAACGTTACCAAGCTCGTAGTTTATTCCATTTTTTCTTACGTTCATTAAAGAATATTAACAAAAGCTACATATTTCATAAGTGCCAGACGGAAATTCTTATTTGAAGTGTCACTGGCGGATAGAAACACTTAAACCAACAAATTTAGCGAGTGCCGAATTCAGTTCAAAAAAGTTAAGAGAACCCAAAAGGCACGAAAATCCATGTTTAGTTGAAAGCATTGCAAACATAAAATATAAATATTAAAAGCATAAAAGCTGCATCAAAAATTTAGCGATCAATGTACTTTGAACCAACACTGCGACCAATCAGCCTCGGCGAGCTGAAACTCGTGAAACATTTGAGACAAGTTGATGCAAGTATAGAGTTGCAGTCGATCATCTCGGGACTCGTAAGATGCACGGACACATATTTAATATTTTTCCCGTGGTGATGAGAGTACGGAGCAAAGTAAGCCAAGGAGCAAATCATTTAGCTTCATACTTTTTAGATGCGTACTAGAAAACTATACTTAGATCTGTAGCAATGGTTGTGCAAATTGGTGTGATCTATGTTAATTCAGAACACGTTTCGTACCTTGTAATTTTCGCTCAGACACTTCAAGAACCCCACACGGGCTGCGCTCTCTTTTTTCTTGCTGCGTTTCGTCTTGATTTTCAAACATGGAAGCCCTCTTGCTCACGAAATACTTGTTGACACCCAGCCCAAGCGAAGGCAGGGAGTTACGTTTTGAGCGCATTGTGACGCTCATCATGTAGATTCGTCAGCCTTATAGCCCACTATCTCGGTCACTGTGATCACTCAGGTTACGAATACCAGAACACTGAGCTGCCTAGCACACAAAACATTGATTTCTAACAGCCGTGATTACACCGTTAACCAGTTTTGAGCCCCCTACAAAGCTCAGAACAAGGTTTTCCCGAACACTTCACTCAAATTAAAATAGTTTCTTCATCAACAGTAGGTGGGAGTTTGCTGCGAAGAGCGTCAAAAATAGATACTGTTTTTGAGGTCAATGCTCATGTTTTCCACACTATAATAGAAGATGAGTAAATGCAGACGTACATCACACGCTTGCATTCAGAGAGAACAGAGTAGGAGAACGAGCTGCTCGAGCCTGAGGAGTCCATTGTTGGTAGTGACTTGCACTGAGAAACGTGCCTGATCACGAGAGCTGTCTGAAGCTTTTCTTCTGCAGCACAATGGTTAGACCAGGCCCTTCTTATGGTACATCATAATATTCACTATCACTTATTTTCTAAAAAAACCTTTAAATGAATGAATGGTACAAAGCAATAATCTATCACAGGTATTAGGATATCATTAGAATCGTATACCCTCACTTGTGTATGATATAAGAAGTGCACAGGAAAAGTAATAAATTGAAAACTCTTACAGATATCACCATTCATCTGACATAAGTAAATACAGCCCAGTTAAATTCGTATTTACTCACTGCATAACTTTGACATGCTGCTTCTAAGTTTCAACATGCGCATATATTTTCAAACGTTTCTCAATAAGAATTGCAATATACTTGCACAGTTGACACATATAGGGGGAGGGGGAAGAAGCAGCAGGTGAAACACATCAGACATAGCAAAAATTGAGGAAAAACTACAAACTAAGCCTGGTATAACAAGCACTGTAACGAACAATGCTAATCCTGCAATGAGTAAATAAAAACTCAAAGGTGTACCAATAGCTTGTATTTGAGCACTAGCATCATCAACAGCACGGCTCCTATTCTCAGAAATGTATATAAAAATATTAGAAATTAGCCTCCCACAGATACGTGACTAAAGTGTTACTTTCAATTCATATCCCTTCTACAATTACAATACAATGATTTTTCATAATAATACCATGCCTTATGATTATAATACCGTGATTTTAATTAAAATACATACCGTGATTTATTATTATAATACCGGAACTTCTATAATTATTATACCATGATTGGTGACTACGCCCTAACTTTACCTGAACCTTCAACTTCATTCACAAAGCTGGCGATAAATTCCTGAATTTTGTCGTTCTATAAACAATGGTGATCATGAAACTACAATTTCAATGGTCGCTCATACAAGTCTTCTTATCAACATGGAACTTCTAGTCTGAATTATAGCACAAAAAACAATGCATTATTAATTGACATACACTGACTAGTCTTGATCTGTGAACACAGTGGCCAGTTAGGTCATTGTACAACACAGTGGACAGTTAGGTCATTGTATAACAGGGTAGACAGTTAGGTCATTGTATAACAGGGTAGACAGTTAGGTCATTGTATAACAGGGTAGACAGTTAGGTCATTGTATAACAGGGTAGACAGTTAGGTCATTGTATAACAGGGTAGACAGTTAGGTCATTGTACAACAGGGTAGACAGTTAGGTCATTGTACAACAGGGTGGACAGTTAGGTCATTGTACAACAGGGTGGACAGTTAGGTCATTGTACAACAGGGTGGACAGTTAGGTCATTGTACAACAGGGTAGACAGTTAGGTCATTGTACAACAGGGTGGACAGTTAGGTCATTGTACAACAGGGTGGACAGTTAGGTCATTGTACAACAGGGTGGACAGTTAGGTCATTATACAACAGGGTGGACAGTTAGGTCATTGTACAACAGGGTGGACAGTTAGGTCATTGTACAACACAATGGACTGTTAGGTCATTGTACAACACAATGGACTGTTAGGTCATTGTACAACACAATGGATGGTTAGGTCTTTGTACAACATGGACAGTTAAGTCATTGTACAACACAATGGACGGTTATGTCTTTGTACAACCCAATGGGTCATTGTACAACATAACGGACAGTTAGGTAATTGTACAACACAATGGACAGTTAGGTCATTGTATAACACAACGGACAGTTAGGTAATTGTACAACACAATGGACGGTTAGGTCATTGTAGAAATTACAGCAACATGTCAAGCTTTGCAAATCAGCAAATGTTTAGTGAAGATTTTAGAAACTTTAGTCAAGAGAGCAATTTTTTCTATTATAATATTTGTGGATAAACCACCAGTTACAATAAAAGTGATCCCAGCCATGATGGCAAATTTTCTAATCAAGTTCATATGTTATTTTGATGACCATGGCAATGAAGAACCAGGCATAAAGAACTGGGCAATACTGAACCAGGCATTAATAAACCAGGCAATAATCAAGAAGGTAGAAGATTATAACCATTGATAATGCAATAATTGCCATGAAATAAACATTTTTCCACCCTCAGAAAATATGATGCATAACATTTTAGATGGCATTTAGTATCAAACTGCAGTGTCAAAAAATTGCAAATTACTCACATATACTTCTCTTTTCAATGTCTATTGATGAAAAGGTAAATGGAGAAAAAAATTGAAGGGAATAATAAAAATTCAATGAAAAGAATTTTAACATGCCAGATTTAAACTCATCCTTCATTTTTTCAAAAAATTGTACCTTCATTTTGTTATACTGCACAAAAAAATATGTGATATTGGATATAACTTCTTTTTGTCACAAAGATTTTTTTTATTGTTTCTTCATTCAATAAGATGTCCAAAGTCTCCACTTATATCATTTGTTTTATTGGCAATCAGTAAAAATTCTTGGGAGTGCATCTTGCCTTCAGTCTTCTTTCTCAGCACTGACAGAAATTTTGCTTTAGATATGGGGAACTGAGGACTTTGAATATAATAAGTGAACTAACAGCACATACTAAGTTCACTTTAAATATCAGTTTCAAGTGTTTAACTTCATATGGCATTATAAGACTATTCATACTATGAGAGGCAGAAACAGTTAAGGAGTAAGTTCATTTGGCATCAATTAAAAAAATTCAGTATCAACCAAGCATCACATGTTGTTTAGTGTTATTGGTGGTAGTGTAGAATATAGTGATTTGATTGTAGCATAAATTTTATCAAAGGTAATTCGGTATTACCATGCCATCTGCCTATTTCAAAACTAATTCTTATACACTTACAAGTAAAACTTTTATGGTTTATTGGTAATCTTTAGCATCTATTGACAACTTTTATGTCAAATTTAAAAACACATCACAAGCATGGCCAACCACACAACACATTTGTAGAGTTTCAAACAGCAAAAAGAATTTTCCACAAGTGACCAAACACTTCAAAAGTGACTTCAGAAATTCCATGGTGATACTGAGAGCTGAAGTAAAAAAAAAATGGTCATCCATTCTTAACAACAAACATTTGAGTGCAATTGTTGGACACAATTAATATGTGTCCAAAAGATGTCTGAGGCACTTAGTGTCAGGATTTAAATAATGGCTGGCCATCTGAAGCAACTTGTAATGAGAAATAGCTTCATAAATGGATTGCATAAGCTTAGTAATAATCACATTTAAACATTTTGAAGTATATTTGATGCTCTCTCTGCAAAATTTGAATAATCTTTTTCTGGAGTGAATAGCAATATATAACAAGAAATTTATCCTTCATGATAATTGCATGCAATAAAGTCAAAGACTTGATTGTGATATGTTCACAAAATGCTTCCTGAGGTACAAGTTGCATCAGCAAAACATTGTAGAGGTCATTTAGCATTGCTGTTGCCCCTTAAAACTTTCAAGAGTAATCAGAGTATCATGCTTTGTTGCAGGCATTTTAAAGCAATCCATGTTCACTAGGGAAAACTAAGACCTGCATTAATAAAAGAAAGTGTACCCAATTTTGCAGCAAAACAATGCACAGCCATATGCTACAATGCTGCTGCACAACAATGCATGGTCACATGTTACAATGCTGCTGCACAACAATGCACAGTCACATGTTACATGTTGCTGCATAACAATGCACAGTCATATCCGTTTGTATAACAATGTCATATACACATACGACTGGGCATTGCTGTGCAGCAGCATTGTAACATATTACAATGCTGCTGCCAAGATTTCCTCACATGGACCATGAGACTAAATAACATCTTACATATTCACTGTACAATTTTTTACTAACTTTTTTCCAACATTAACCTAAGAATGGTAGCCCTCTATTTAAGAAGCATAGAAAGCATGGTAACTAGAGAGAAAATTATCCCAGATTATCATTCTAGGATTAATTAAGTATAAATTATATTATTGGGTCACAGCTGAGATATACTCAAGGGGGGCCAACATCACATACAGGGTATAGCAACATTTTGTTTAAAGAAAGTTATGTTACCACACCCTGTATCATGGTAACATGTCTTATGTATTTCTAATACTCATATTTTCATACAGTCTACCTAAGAATGTTCAATTTTTTGGAAGTTAGTCCAAAAATTGGCCATTGTTTTCCAAAGAACTAGATTTGAGTTTGACATTTCATTATACCAATTTTGCCCTTATAGCTGTAAGGCATAATACCAGCATTATTATAGCAATTAATTAACCTTAAATTGTTTTCCAAATTGAAATTTTTTATTAGGGATACTATTTTTTCAAACCAAATACATTGACACCTGTAAATAAATTGTATACCTTCCTCAAACATGGTTTTTCAATTTCAAATCTGTTGTTGAAAATAATACTAAGTGAACTGATGATGTGTTATAATATGCTGTACTGTACAATTGATGCTGTGCTGTTCAGTAACATTTATTGTAAAATTTTATGTTGAGATGAGTATTTGTAGGCAGAGTCAAAGAGAACAGCATTCCAGTTGATTAGTTTTCATTTTGAAGACAGGAAGCTCCTGTCAGTACTCAAACTTTTACTCCACTACAGAACAGCTATCAGCTCAAAAAGTGTAGCCAGCTATTTTCAGGGTAACAGACTATTCAAATTTTTCAAGTTCTTAGAAATATTTCTTTAGATGCTATTTCTTTACCATATAAGCCACATTTTTCTTGAAATTTATCAGGCAAATAAATTTGACAAGTATTCTTTTCATCTAAAAATATGCATCTGTATTTACAGGAAAAAATAAATACACAGCATTACTTCTAAAATGCTTGTTTTAATATAATTTATAGCATTCTATACTACATGCTACCTGGACCCACAACTCTAACATCAGGTTAAAGAATACATAGAATTTTGAAAAACTAAACCAGCTATTGGATCTATTTATACATGTTATACATTCTAAACACTGTTCAAATGAACTTAAAAGCTATCCTTAAATACATTTTTTCTCAAATATATCCACATCACAGGTGAAAATGTATGAAAAAAATTCAACAGTATTATTTCATGAATGCAAGGTAGCAAAGGCTTTATTAAAGTTCCCAAATTTGAAGTAGCACACACAATATTGAGCTGAAGAACAGAGGAACAAGTGTTCACAGAGCAATGGTGAGGGTCATGCCAAGACTAAAGCAGCAAGACAGAAAGCACCCATCAGAACCTAGCCATAACAGGGCAAAGTGCCAGACTCCTGAGAGCCGTGTCCCTCTTGCTCACGTCAGAGAAACCACACAAAAAACATCAGTCTTAAAACACATCCCATGCATTTAGGCACTTAGCCAAATGGGTAAGTACCAAGTTACGAGCATGCTGTAGCTAACTCGAATGTATCAAAGCTTTAAATTGGCATAATCAAAAGCCTAAATTATATGTGTGAATACTTACCTCAACAGTATATATACCTTATTGTCACTTCTGCAAAATTTTTAATATGTATTCATAACGATGCAGCGTATCCATCACACGCACATTCGCTGTGTTTACGTTTGTGAATTGGTGTAATTTTCAAGGTTCCAGATTACTTTTCATCCGTCAAGAAAAGCTGTAGTAAATTAAGCACTCTCCAACCTTCATCATAAGAACGAATTCATTTTTCGAATAAGACTCTCTCTCTCTCTCTCTCTCTCTCTCTATATATATATATATATATATATATATATATATATATATATATATATATATATATATATATATATTGTGCTTGAATTAATATGCTCCAATGCAGAAAATCGTACCTAATTAATTTTAAAAATCTAGTTATTTTTGCGTGCGCTAAGTCAATAAGATCTTATTCCGAAGACTTGGCACTGTCTTTAGGTACATAAACTTTCATGAGCATACATATATTACCAAAATGATTAAAAGCAAAAATTTCTGTTTTAAATTCAACAACATTATTTTGAATGTTATTTTTAGTGAATCAAGAACACAGAACAAATCATGACTGGTATGCGATAGTACTAGTCATGTAATAGCAGTATTGCGAATCCTAAATCTATGAGATTCCTAATTCACTTAAAAATAGCATAATGAATGGATAATAATTTAGTCATAGCTATTATTTTCTATCTAAATGCAGCCACCTATTATTCTATTCTATGCAGCCACCGTAGTCGAGTGGTATGCGGCCCGTGTTCTGTATCGGGTCTCTGCTTGTGCAGAAAGACTGCGTGCGGGTTCGAAACCCGGCAATGAATACGAGCTGTTTCTCGTTTCACGCCGTGAGCTTGCACTTATCGGTAAGACCTCAACTCATCGCCCATGGACACATCCCAGGATCGTCGCATGGATGTAAAGTTTGGTTGTGCTTGGGGAATTTTAAGCAACCAACTTTAACAAGCCTTAACTAACTGCCCGTGTGACCTCACTCAAGGTAATAAAGGAACAAGTTAACAGGAAACTCAGCTTGTATTTCCATGAAATTGGCACGAGAAATAGCTTGGAACTTCTTTTGCTTCTTGCCAGCCAGTTCAGAGCGTCCAGATGAAAGTTTGGCCAGTTCAGCTTCAAGGTAAGAGTGACCAGTCTGGGGGGCTACAGCAACTGTGGCTGGATAGCGGCAGTGGTTCACAGCAAGTGTGATGCACAGAGAGTGTGATGCACAGAGAGTGTGATGCACAGAGAGTGTGATGCACAGAGAGTGTGATACACAGAGAGTGTGATGCACAGAGAGTGTGATGCACTGTAAGTGTGATGTACAGTCTTGATGTACAGTCTTGAGTAGGTGGCGGACGGTCCCCCAAATTCTGCACGTAATGTGAAGTGATGAGCACAAGAATACACGGAGAACACCACATCACAAGTCCCATTGACAACTCTCAGCTTTGCCAGGCGAGAGTGCAGAAGGCAGCATTTGGTAAGGATCATTATCCAGCACTTTATACTTTATCAATGATCTTTGTTTTCCACCTCTCACACTGAATTGGTGGTTTAATTAAATTTATTTTATAAGTTATTGATAGGAGCAGAAACAAATTATTTTGTATCCATGGCAGAGGTCTTAGGGATTTGCATGTGGTTTTTTAGAAAACGATTTTAGCAACATGAAACATTTAAGAATAAAATTAAATAAAACAGGGTTCATTCTTAACCTTCAAGATAATTTTCCTGATAATGAAAATGATTTAGTTTATGGTCTGCAATAGTACAGAATTGTACCACACAAAAATAAACAAATAATAATTCTTAAGGTACAAAATCTAGGGACAATTGCTTATGAAAATCTACACCTGAGTTTCTTCAGGCTAGGCTGTCTTTAGGATTTGACCTGCTCATATGAACACTGTTGAATCACTCACTACAGCACAGTCACTGATTTATTAATATTGTCCAATCGCGGCACGATTCCTAACACTTGACTTTCAGTGAAAAAACACCAACACTTGAAAAATAAACACAAATACAGTTAAACACAAAAATTAAACAAGACTGACAATACTTAAGACATATGTAGCATGTCTCAATGCACAACACAACACTTGATAAACAAACACAAATACAGTTAAACACAATAATTATACAAGACTGAAAATACTTAAGACATAGAATGCTCACCTCCACTACGCACAAAATGGATTCTAGATAGCAAAAAAATCGGTGGGGTGGGATCAGGTATATATAGTCTTGCGGGCCGGAAGCTGGGTAGGATCCGCGAATGTTGCCAGCCTAATAGTCCTTTATTTTGGAACGCTCAGATCTGATTATTTAATGTAAATAAAATATATATCCCTGGGTTGTCACTAACCTTGCCAACGAGACTAAAACAAGGCTAAAATTCTGTAATAATTTTTTGCGACAATCTCTAGTGAGATTAATGAATTACGTGATACGTATTAAATTAGATACATGCAAACTTATAATTAAGTAATTGCTAACATATTTTAATGAGATAATTGCTATTACAGAAATATGAATAGTACATTGGGTGGTACCGTTCATGCTACATGGAGCTCACCATCATCCTTACTCTAAGAATGTTAACCTTAAGAATTTAAAAACCAATGTACTAAATGTCTATGTACTGTGTACTTGATTGGAAATAAAGATTGTTTTTTTTATCTAATTTCAGGAAAATCATTTACTCACACAATTGTTCAGCTACCTCATATGTATGTAGATAATCTAATTACATAATAATTAATCAGAAATCACTGCCTTATGTATACAAGTTACTCTGTAAATGAAAAATAAATTACCTTTATTCCGATGTACCACAGAGTACAGTATGAATACGCACTACAAGGAATTAGGTTTTCAAATCTTAACTTTGTTATCTCACGGCTAGTGTGGACGTTATATGTGTTTTAAATCCTTATATCACAATAACAGGAATACCCAGCGGTACAAACGAGTATTCACTTTAGGCACAACTTTAAATTATAAATTAGAAGACACATCTTTATCTGCAACAAAGCGTTAACTGCGAAAGAATACGTATGCAGCATAATGTTTTTGTTTGAGGTCCTAGAAGTAAGGCTAAACTCTCGAATTTTAAAATACATGTCTGAGTGAAATTCTACGTCGTAATTTTTAATTTGCTGGTTGACGACTTCCTGTTGATAAAAATAATTCATCGACATTAATAATTATTACAAAAAAACATACAACATCATTTCGTTTTTAAAAATTGGATCTTACACATCAGATAAAAACTAAAATAAAGAGAACAAGAAGTTAAAACACATCACCAATGATCAATGATTTAGATCTCGTTATATCTTTAAAAGTAAAGCTGTAGTTGATTGAAATTTTGAGGTTTCTTATTTACTTATTATAACAAAACATTTGTAGAGCCGCTAAAATATCGTGATTATTTTCGTATAAAATATTATTAAACTTAGTCATATTTTAGAGTTATTCATGTTAGAAGGTTAGAAAAATCACAGGAGCGTGATTACGCTAACCAGGTTTATTTCAGTGAACACAGTTTGGTTATAGTACAGACACCAATGTCTACATGGCAACGGCAGGCACAAGAATGGGACCAGAACCAGAGAACGCGCTGAGAAAATGGTTCTCTACCACTAGCTGACTCTAAAACGCATTCTGTTACAAGAGAGTACAAAAGCGAACTGTGTTACATCACAGCGTTACACATTAACCTTAGACATACTGAAGTCGAACACATTCAAGGTGGAACATTTAAACATTCAACACTCCTTCTTACATTGAATGTGCTTCTCAAAGGAAACTACACCTAGCTTACTTCTCAGCCTAGAGAACTTCTCGGCACTTAGACCCTTAGTAAATATATCGGCAAGCATATCATTCGAAGGACAATACACGAGATCAATTTCCTTATTCCTTACAAGATCACGAACATAATGAAATGTGATATCAATATGCTTACTTCTACCATGATATTTGGGATTCTGGGCGAGACAGATGGCGGATTGGTTATCTTCATTTACAACCATGGGGCCACCTGTTTTAAACTCCAAATCATCAAGAAGTTGCTTCAACCAAATTGCCTCTTGGGCAGCACCAGCTAGAGCAAGATATTCAGCTTCAGCTGTTGAGAGAGCAACACAAGACTGTTTGACAGATCGCCAAGTTATCACTGAGTTACTCAAAGTAAAACAGTAACCCGAGGTCGACTTTCTATCACTTCTGTCACCAGCCCAATCCGCATCTGAATAACCAACACACTTATCAGAGCAGTTACT